>ML784081.1:396736-407910 GCA_009831015.1 Picea engelmannii | reverse complement strand
TGGCGCTTCATCTCCTAGGGTTAGGTTTTTGGATGTCTAGGACTTTTGGCATTCCTGTTTATTGTAAAAAGGCCTTTAGAGCCTCATTGTAACCATCTTCTTGCGAATGCGCGCTGCCGTCACATCTCTTCTCAGAGATAAGCCGCCACCATTCCAACAAGCTTGTTTCCGCTGCATTTTTACAGTTTCAGCTTATTTCGTTATTTAATAGAAAACTAGTTTTACTGTATCTCTATTATTTTTGTGTTAAGCACCTATTAATAATATGTATTCATTTCGTTCTGCTCATAAAATCCGGATCAATGTGGCTCCCTACTAATTGATAAGGGTCATGTTTCCTATGCTCGAGATTCACCAACTTGACCACCTTAAGAGTTGCAGCTTCAACTTTGGACCTAGGTTGAGTAGTGAAAACCTTCCAATTTGTACGGGAAAAATTGGCCAAAATTTCTTTTGAGCTTTCCTCATCTCTATCCCAATACTACCTATTATTATCTGATGAGACACCTCCCTACATACCAGTCTATCAAGGAGGAATTTTGGAAGTGAGTTAGGAGGGATAGAACATCCGAAAACCCTGATATAGGAGAAATTCTCCTCAATAAACCAATCAACAATCGCATTGAGATTTCCTATGAATGACTCTGATATGCAAGGGGTGCACAATAAAACATCATTTGATGCACCGGTATCACCAAAAAATGACAAATTTCGTAAAAAGACTCTTTAGAATTTTCTTCCCACAACTTACAGTGATATTCATGAAATGGTTCAAGGCAAGCTGGCTTCCAACTCCAATTCATCAAAGGGAAAGGAGTTGTGAAACATATATCATCCATGATGTATGCTAACATGTAAAAATATACTGGTATACCATGGGACCTCGCAGTTTGATACTCCATAACCTCCTTAGATAGGTTGTCTGATAGGTTTTTATTCCAATTGAAGCTATAACCTTCAACTGCTTCATGTAGAAGGGCCACCCATTCTGCAAGAAAATCGGTAGGACTTTTCTTTCCAAAAAGTCTACATAACATCATATCCACATAAACCATGTACTCATTCAAAGAGGATGTGGCATAAACATTATGGGTATCGACCCTGAATTTTGGTGGGTGTCTCCACCAATCCCTGATTATGTTGGGGTATGTTTGGTCTGCCTCTGTGCACTCTTTCCTTTGAAATTCACTTATGAATTCTTTGTTATAAATATATTTAGAAGTGGGAGACAATTTGTACATTACTTGTATATGCTTCAGTCTGAAAGAGCCGATGATGACCCCTTGACTGTCCAAAATGCTTCTTGTTTGCACCTTTGTGCTCTCTAAAGCCCAATTGATCCTATCGTTGTATGTCACGAGTCATGGGCGTGTAGCCACTTTGTGAAGTTCAAAATTTTCTATGTCCCACAGTTTGTTTTTAGAATCGTCGGGAAAATTCTTGATTTCATAGTCTAGGGTTTCAAAAATTTGCCTCCAGGATTTGATGGAGTCAATGGCATGCGGTGTAGTATCATACATGACATCTCCTTCTGGGTTGGAGCTTTCAATTGCTTCTTCACTTTTATTAGGTGCCTTTCTAGGTGCCATAATGTTTGTGTTTAGGATGAATTCCTGTCCCAGAGACAAATATGTAAGCTTGTTGAATGCAATTCACTTATGAATTCCAACAATAAAAATGAAATTCAAAAAATAAACCAATCCTCTATTAACCTTTAACTCTTCTTACGACGGGCGTACTGAGACAGGTGGTAAAAGTTTAATGTCTTAATGGGGAAGATATGCCTAGAGATACGCAGTTAAGTGAGAAATATCTCTATTTCTCCATTGCAAATATTACCATATATCGACGATTTTAAACTGGAGATTTAAAAGGATTGCTTTCACGAAATCTCTAAATGCGAAACACGAAAAGTCATTTTAATCCTTATTAATCCCATTTTAAATTAACTTAAACTCTATCTTAAATTTTATTAATAAAATCATGATTTCGCATTTCAACATTTTGGGGATCCTGTACCCATGAGGCATGTCATAAGAAAACCCTGAATCGCGAAATTGCGATGGGATTATTTTAGACGCTGATTACTTATATTAATGCTTTAATCATTTAAGATTAGTAATTAACTTCTTCCTTTCAGAAAATCAGGGACCGAGAGCTCAAGGGCTAGCGCTTTGACAACACTTTGATACAAAGAAACCTAAAACACGAAAGAATAAGTTGTTGATCATGTTTAAGAGTTTAATTAATCACAATTAGAGGATACTTTGTGAAACGTGTGTTGGGGTGTATAGCACTTACTTTTTCTGTTTTTTTTTTTAATTTTTTTTTATTACTTTAATATAAGACCATTTCGGGATTTCAGCACTGGGAAATTGGGAGTTGTTAATTAGGAAAACATGCCTTGCAAAATTCTGAATCCCGAAATGCGAAAAATCGAAATATTTTGACTCATTTTAAGATTAAGGGTGGCTCCATGACTAGGAAAAAGCGACGCTTCAAGTTTAAAAGGTAAAAAATTAAACATCGTGTCAACATTAAGCTCCATCTATGGATCTCGTTTCCTTGTGGGACGAGAAGAAGATGTATACCAAGTGCCTTCATTGGGTAAATGGGGTCAATAACTCAGCTTTGTGAAACAAGCCATGAAGGAAAAATAGATAAGACTTTAGGATCTCTGCATTCGACTTTGAAAATTCTTCAAAAAATAAAACATCTTATTTTCTCGAGTTAGGTTCTCAATAGATTTTATTTTTTGAAACTGACCTTGGATCTATATAAGATAATCAAAACTAAATTAACCATTCTACCAGGTTTCATATGATTCCATTTCATCAAGGTAAAGTAAATTTAAAGGTGTCAAATTAGGGGATCCCAAAAACTTATAATGTGAATCCACCTGAGAGAAGAAAAGTTACCAGAGCATCTTGTAATTCATGTATAATAGCCTTATCAGATATGAATATATTGCTTCACTGCCAGCGAGCCTGTTCAGTACCCCGATGAAGTTATCCAACTTCCCATATTGAATTTCCTTTCACCACTTCATTGTTTTCTAGAATTTAAATGCTGAGATGAGGGAAATCAATATAATGAATTTCCTTTCTTCATCTCTTTGGACTAGATGGGGGCAATAAATATTGAATTTCCTTTCACCATATGTCTGTATATATTTTCTTTTAATATGAAGTAGGGGCAATCAATCAATATGTAATATACTTGGGAAGATATCTGCTTGAAAATTTTAGGAATAGAGGCTTGTCAACTCACTTAGATGTCTCTCGACTAATCTTCTCTCTTGCCTTCAAACATCATTGACTTCAGGGAAATTCTTGAGGGAAAATTCTTCACATATTTTAAGGGATTTACTTTTGAAAAACGAATCTGTTTATTCCTGTTAGGAGAGATAATAAGGTTAGTATTAAACTAGACCTACTTTTGGTTCAACTAAAGTTAAAGAACTATAAACTCAACCTATTCTCATTTTTGAAGGTTTGATTGAGAATTTTTAGAACCAAAGTGAAACCTTTCTATTCTCAAAGAACTCGTGATAAAAAATCAGGGTCAGGTGAGAAGTGGGCTTCACCATTATTTAAAGGGAAAGTAAAGGGATTAAGAAGCACTACTACACACATGATCGTTTTTTTTTAATGGAAATCTAGTGATAACATTAGCATCAACTGACCTAATGATTTATTTATTCATATCTCTTAGGATAATTTAGCTTGAATTTGTAGAACAAAATCTCATACCTTGGTAACTCCTAGTTTTCCGACCAAAAGGCTGTTAATTTCTTACCTTTTTCATTGGAAGACAATTAATATACTTATCTATGCCTGTTGGCTTTTTAGCATCTATAGTCTCTTGGTTGGTCAACAAGTTTTCTGCAGAATAAGTCAACATGCTGATTGTCAGGAAATCTCATGAATATCTATCTATCTATCTATCTATCTATCTATCTATCTATCTATATATATATATATATATATATATTTTAACTCAAAAAAAAAAAAAAAAACTTACCGAAGGAAATGAAAATATATAGTAAGCGTGAAAACAAACTGGTATGTACAATGAGAGTTCCAAAATACATTACTGCATAAAGTGTTTGAGGTGTCGCCCATTTACAGGGGCATTGAGAATGTTTCCATCGAGATTTTCTAATAAAAAAGAATTTTTTCTCTCAGAATCTGAAATCTTATATGGGCTAGACCAGATTGGATCAAACTTGCCATGTTTACCAGTGTCTCCTCTCCTGGCTTCCCTTTTCAGGACCAGATCACTAGGGAGGAAATATCTATCTTTAGATTTTCGATCGAATAAGGCCTTCATGTTATCTTGATATCTCTGCAACCTCTCATTCACTTCGGCCCGATTTTGTTGAACTTCAACCAGTTGGTTTATCCTCCTGGTAATGTTGTTGGGTTCTTTGTTTGAATCTTGCCAAAGTTTCATCATGGGAAGAGCAATATTTATTGGTAAAATGACGTTGGTACCATATACCATTTGAAAAGGGGAAATCCCAATTGATCTTTTGGTACTTATCCTGCAATCCCATAGAGCATATTTTAAATGTATATGCCATGCTTTCTTATTTTCAGTCAAAACCTTCTTCATCACAGTAATCAGACTCTTATTAGATGACTCAGCTAAACCATTACCCTACGAATAGTAAGATGTTGAGTGTCCTAATATGATGTAGTATTTTTGGCAGAAGATTAACATGGCCATAGAATTAAATTCTTGGGAATTATCATCGACTATATTTCGAGGACAACTAAACCTGGATAAAATATTTTCTTCTAGGAAATTGATTACTACTGAGTCGGTTGCATTTCTTGTTGGAAAGGCTTCCACCCATTTTGTGAAATAGTCTGTTGCATTTAGAATCCACTTGTGTTGTGCACTAGAATGTGGGTGAATTTCTCCAATGAAATCAAGACCCCATTTTTGAAACAGAGCTTCGGTTTTAACTGGAACTAAAGGCAATGCTGAGACTTTCTATTTTCCTGTAAACATCTGACAAGGAGTACAAGTTCAGAATTTAGTGTTTACATCTGTGAATAATTTGGGCCAGTAATACTCGCATATTAAGATTTTATAAGTCATTTCCCACCAAGCATGGTGCCTACTGCACACTCTCTCATGAAATTCATCTATAACCCTTTCTGTTTCGATCTCGACTAAGCAGGTCAGCAGGAAAACCAAGGGGTCTTTCCAATACAATTTACCGTCTATGATACAATATTTTACAGCATGTAACTTCAGTTTCCTAGTTTTAGATGGGGTTAACTCACTAGGACATCGAAGGGTCAGTAGGTAAGAAATGATATCGTGGTACCAGAATGAAACAAAGAACTTGTCTTGAATCTCAGTTGTGGGTGGAGTGAGGTCAAGCTCATATATTTCTAGAAATTCCTCATTTTCTTGTAGCTAATTTATCCCAAGTGCTTTTAGATTTGATTTGGCTAACAATTTGGCCAAACCCTGGGCTTTGATAATTTTAGTTGGTTTAACTTCCAAGTCAAACTCCTGAATCTTAGCCAACCACCTGCCTCTTCTTCCATCATTGTCTGGCTACACCAATATATCTTTAACAGAAGTTGTCGACACATAGGAAATGATCTTTGAGTGCCATACGTAGGTTCTGAAAGCCTTGAGATATTTTACCATCACATAATCTTGTTTTTCCAAAATGTCATATTTCAGCTCAACGTCCCTGAGACTTCTGCTAAAAAATGCAATAGGCCACTCGAAACCTTCATCATTTTTCTGTAAAAATACAACTGCAATTGCATGTTCAGAGGCAAAAGAGAAAATCAAAGAACTTTTGTGTAATCTAGTCTTGTTAGGACTGGAGCTTCACTTATTACTTTCTTGATTCGTTGAAATGACGGTTTGGCTTCATTTTCCCATTTCACCTCATTGTTCCTTTTAAGCATATCTATAATCAATTTAACAATTTCGACAAAGTTAGGGATGAATCTTCTCAAGAAGTTTATTTTTCCTAAAAAAGACTGAATTTCTTTTACATTTCTAGGAATATTTATCATATCTATCACCTCCACCCTTTTGGGATCGATTTTCATTCCATCTCTTAACACGATATGACCCAAGAGTTTACCTTCTTTCATTGCAAAATGGGATTTTTTGGGATTAAGTGACAAACCGAATTTTCGACATTTCCCAAAAGTTTGTTTGAGGTGCGTTAGATGTTCTGCATCAGATTTAGAGAAAACAGTCAGGTTTTCTAGATAGATAAGAACAAACTTATCTCTTTCACCCATGAAAGCGATATCCATGGCTCGTTGGAAAGTTTCCTCTACATTCATTAAACCAAAAGGAATTTTGTCATACATAAAAGTACCCCAAGGTGTAGTGAACATAGTTTTTTCTTTGTCATCTTGGTGTACAACAATCTGATTGTAACCTGAAAAACCATCAATCATGGACATTATGTTAGCTCCAACTACTTTTTCTAAAACATGATCCATCTTAGGTAATGGATAATTGTCTTTAAGTGAGGATCGATTTAGGTTTCTAAAATCTACACACAGTCCGATCTCACGGTTTTTCTTTCTCACTGGGACTAAATTGGCTACCCGCTCAAAGTATCTCAGTGGGACAATGATTTTAGAGTCCAAGAGTTTTTTAACTTCTTTTTCTATTACTGGTAGTAGGATGGGGTTAATATGCCTGAGTTTTTGCTTAAAAGGTTTGACGCCTGGCTTCAAAGGAATTTTATGTTCCATAATGGTAGTGTCATAAGTTCTCAATTCGTCATAAGACCAAGCAAAAACGTCCTTATATTGTCTAAGTAAATTCGTATACTTTCTTTTGATTTTGGTAGACAAATATTTAGATAATTTCACCAACGTAGGAACTTCTTTGGTACCTACATCGCAATCCTCGACCTCCTATGGCTGAGGCTGTAAGGTAGTCTTCAAAGGAATGTCATCATGACTAAATGGCCTTTCCAAGGGGATCAGACCCTTAGGTATCTTATTATTTTTTAAAACAAGCATCTGGTGGTTAGCGATTTTATCTTGAAAATTTTGGGGGTCTTTGCCTTCCTGCATGATCCAAATAGGGTCATTCTGGTTTTCTTGGTCAGCATGTGTTTCAACAAAGTCATCTACTGTCTCTAAAAATTTTCGGAGTTGTTCATTATCCTCGAAAACTTGCCAATGTTGTATGTTATTCGGTATGGAAGGCCTATGTCTCATTAGTATATGGTATTTTAATTTGAAAGTAGTAGGAGGTGTGAACATTGAATATTTCCATATAACATTCTTTAACAATTATGGACAGTGTAATCCTTCAGCCTTGGTGTTTGAAGATTGTTGTGAATTTTGTGAACATTTCATTAAGTAACTTGAAAATGTTTTTGGTGATGAAGTGTGTATGAATGATGAAATCATAGAAGCATTTTATGAATATTAATCCTAACAACAAATAGTAGCCCCTCCTTTGGTTGAAGATGAAGCTGATCAAGAAATTGTTGCGAAAATTCATTTTCCTTCTCCTGATCTTGATGAAGATATTCAACAATATTTCTAGCAAGACAAAGTGTTTCAAATTTGTCTTTCTTCCCCTGTGAATGATGTGGTTTCTCAAATTCTAAGTGGCCTAGACATGGATGAGGATTTTGAAACTGCATCTATGGAGACTCCAAGCAGTGAAAAAAAAAATGACACAGAGCTTCAGGAAAGAAAAAAAACAACATATTCCAATTTTCAATCAGAAATACATAAAGATAATGAAGAGGCAATGGTTTTACTTGATTCATTTGCAAATCATGGTTTCGAAAATGCATCCATGGGAACTCTAGACTATGAAATAGTGCATGCTGTTAGCTTTTCACATTGAAAGAAGATTATGAGAGGAACTTATTTCCATTCATTCATTTGAAAGTCAAAATGACAGTCCTCAAACAAATTTCCAAAAGTTTAATGAAACCAAATCAGAATTGTTTGATGAACAAGAGGATAGCCTTGATGCACATAATATGGTTTTCATATTTGAAGATTTTCAAGAATGTGTGAATGTTTTTGTTCAAATGCATGGAAAAGTAGACAAACCTATTGTTTCCATTTCATTTGAAAATGTTCTCAGAACTAAAGAAATAGAGTAAGAGAAACAAACACTTATGAAAGAGGCTTGTCTTTCTGTTTTTTCTCATCAATAAGAAATGATTTTCATGGTTTTCAAGATCCAGTGGCCATCCTATTATAGTATTTAGTGAAGGAGGAGTTTGTTTAATTCATAAGCTCATGTTTTGGATTCAACTTTTGTTTTCAGCTGCCATATTTTACATTTATCTGCATGCTTAAGAAAGATGTGAGCAGAGAAAAATCAGGAAGCTAATTGATTGATTGGTTGCATTGGCACTTTAGCATCACTTGATTGAGTATTCATTTCAACAGTTTTAGAGTAGATAGGAGTGTGAAAATAAGCTTGTTGGTCAAGAAATTTTCAGTTTGGATTTCCAGTAGTGTGTATAGTCATATTTTAGCAGTGTATTCAGTGTCCAGTATCCAGTTGAGAGCAGTGTGTAGAGTTTGGTTTTCAATAGATATTGGTGATAGGTCGGAGTAGGGTACACACACATGTTTTGGAGTAGCCCAATGGATTAGGCACCGGGTCTATGATTTCTTTTCTATCTCACAGTGAGGATGACATCCCTAGCTGGAGCCTATGTTCTCACTTGCTAATTTGCATTAATTTTTCCCAAAGCATATTTTCCTTGTGTTATCTTTCCACTCAGATTTTAAAACTTTTTCACCAGCTCTGTCAAGATCCCATCACCTAAATCCTTCCTTCAACTGATCATACAAAATAGTCATGTCCTCCATGAGTCAAAAATTTGGCAAATATCCCAAACCTATACCTATCCTTAATGCTTATCTAAATCCCTTGGTTCCACCACTTCATTCACTTTTACCCTTATTTTAATATTCCCATTGAAAATAAAAAGTATTTCTTTTATTAAGCACCCTTATCCTATCCACAAAGTCATGTGTTAAGCCTCATATTCCCAAAGTCCTTAGAAAATAGAAAAAGGGGTTTATTATTATTAATATAAATATTTTTATATTAAAATATTTATATTAATATTTGATCCAATATTTAATTTATGTAATCACGTCAAATCATGGGCACGAATATTGATTTATAATATGGAAAAGTAAAAGAGTGGATGGAGGGTGCACATAAATATCGGGCATAGAATTAATGTGGAGGTTAATTATGTGAAGATGGGCAGATATGTAAACCGTGGTTTTGGTGATTGGACACGTGTTTTTATGTGGTGAATATAAGGGGCAAAAGTGGGTAAACTCCAAACCACTTTTCTATAGCATGATATAATAAATGAAACCATTTATCCTATGGTTTAGGTGCATCATTTTTCGAGGAGTGCGGTTCAATAATGATTAAGGAATTTCCAATAAAAGAAATTCTTCCTCATGGTGAAATTGTCTTACAAAGGTAGTATTTAGATTTTACAAATCAAGGACATTAATGTTTATTTCCATGGAAAATAATTAAATGGAAAGATGCACGTGAAAGGAAAACTTGGATAATTTTTATCCAAAGGTTTTACAAAAGTAAAATAATAAGATTAAAAGTATTTACCAAATATGGTAAACAAGACATGGTTTTCAAAACCATGGGAAAGAAACTAGTAAATGGTTTTCACAGTGAAACGATAAATTGGAAAAAACATAACACAATAAATGTTTTTCGCAGTGAAATGGTAACAATAAATGTTTTTTACAGTGAAATGGTGAATTGGGAAAAACAAGACATGGTTTTAAAAACCACGGGCATGAATTAAATTATGGAAATTTAATTCTACGGGATAGAAAAATATTTGGGAATTATTTTTATTTAAATATATTATTCCCAAATATTTAATGAGAATATGGATAAATGGAATTAAATTTGATAGGGTATAAGTGGCATTTCAAAGAGAATGTGGAAGAGGAAAGAGTTGGAGTGTTAAAGGAATCTGCAGGGATCATGAAACATTTTTCTGAAAACTGTCATTTGTAATCATTGTAACCAGTTTTGGAAGATGAAACGTTTCATTTCAGTTATTGTAACCGGTTGCACATTGAATGAACTCAAATTGTATAAGTGTTAGAGGTTACAAATGAATTAAGGTGGGTAGAAGTGCAAGGGAACATTTCTGGTTGTTCTGAATTCTATTGTAATTTTTATGGAGATGAATTGAATACATATGCAGAGGCTTTTGAAGTCTCTATGAAAAGATTCTAATGGTGGTGATATGAGTTTTGTCTTCCCTCATTGTATGTATTTCCCATATTCTTTAATTCCATTTACATTGTCTTGTATTTGAATTGGATAGTTAAAAGCCCATAATTCATCTCTTGATGCTCTTAACTAAAGAAATTGAAAATGTGTGTGTTTCTTTCTAGCTAATTTAGAATTCATTTCTGTAATGCTCTGATGCAGTTACTTGTTTTTCCCCTTTCCTCTTACACTCTACAAATTTCAATTTACAACTAAGATTCATTGCCTCATTTATCCTTTATCCTCTAGAGAGTTCTACAGGCCAGTCAATGCTTTCATTCAATTTCAGAATTTTGACTCCATAGCCCTGAGTGTCCCTCCCCTTCCTTGCCAACTTTATAAAAACCCCCAAACCAAACTAAATCTAGCTACTGATAATCAACGAAATACCAAGTGACATGAGAGATCCCTCTCTAAGTTGAGTAGGCTAGTGCCCAACTCTAAAGTAGGTTGAAACAGTTACCTATGCCGTTTTCTATTTAGTTGGACAAAATTTACAGAGTGCTAACACAATCCATGCATCCAAGTTAGGAACAAGTACATCAAACTTATCTATATTTGCTACACAAACGACCACCGTGATTCCTTCCCTTGAGTTCCCCATGTCTGTGCCTGATTACACTCACACATACATAATGCACATTGCTATTTTTCAATGCCAACCAATAGAAATGTCTCTCATCTATTTGACATCAGTGCCACTCTCATCTATTTGACATCAATGCCAACCTGTGTTGCCATATTTAAAACAATCTCCCCCTTTGTCATTGATGGCAATACTGTCTTCATTTCTCCCCCTTTGACATCAAGGGAAAAGGTTTGAATGACTCCCCTTAACTTTGATCACTGCCCCCCCC
>ML784081.1:386454-396721 GCA_009831015.1 Picea engelmannii | reverse complement strand
TTGAGAGATTAGATTATAAGAGAGACTACTCCCAATATTTTCCTCAAATATTCAAATACATATCTACTTAAGGTTTTAGTGAAAATATCCGCAACCTATTCTTGTGTTGGGACATATTCCAATTTTATGTTCTTATTTTTAGCCTGATCTCTTAGATAGTGGTATTTTATCGGAATGTGTTTTGACTTTAAGTGTTGGAAAGGGTTATTGGAGAGACTTATAGAAATTGTATTATCATAGTAGATAGTGGTGGATTTTTCAAACACTATTTTGATGTCTTGTAAGGTTTGTTTCATCCATTCCATTTGTGTGCAACATTCTTCTGCTGCAATATACTCAGCTTCAATGGTAGACAAATAAATTGAGGATTGTTTCTTGCTTATCCAAGTTACCAATGATTCTCCCAAGAAGAATGCTCCTCCACTTCTACTTTTTATTAAATCTACACAACCTTCCCAATACCTATAAAAAGGACTCTTAAATACCTATAAAAAGGACTTCATGATCATCACTGCCACTAGAATCTGATGAACTGTTGTTTTATTCTTTTGAGTAAAAAATATTTTTCCTTCTGAAAAATTTCTTCTTGTAGTTGGGTTTTCCCTTCTTCTTGTATTGTTTATTTTTGTCTTCTTCATCTTCAGGGTCCTCCTTGGAATAGGGACACTTGAATTCAAAGTGGTCAACCTTTCCATAGTTAAAAAATTTTAAAGGCAGCTTTCCTTTGTACCTCCCTGATATTTTCTGAAGTTTTTTAATAAAATTGGCTTCTTGTACATCAGATTCTTCATGATGGTTGGGTTGAGTTTTTTGCTTCTGATTTTTCTTTTCTTGAGCACCTTGAACGTTGCTTCTCCTTTTGGGAGGCTCTCATGACATAATATTAACTCATAGGTAGTGAGGATTCCATATAGTTCATCCATGGTGAGTTGATCTAGATTTTCTCGATCTTCAAGAGTGGACACTTTAGGATTATATAGCATAGGAAGTGTTATTAGTATCTTTTCAACTAAATCATTGTCTGACACTTATAATCCCAAAATTTTTATTGCATTAACAACATTATCAATGCTTTCGAAGCACTCTGAGATATTTTCTTCATCCTTCATTTTTATACCTTCATATTGTACTTTGAGAGTTTGTATTTTGGCCCTCTTTACCTTGGAATCTACTGCATATATAGTTTCCAATTTATCCCAAAGTTGTTTTGCAGTTTTATAGTTTAGTACTTTAGCAAGGATCTTCTTACTCAGTCCATGTTGTAGTGTGTTTAAAGCCTTTGCACGTTCCCAAAATTTATTCCTATCTTCTGCTTCTGTGGGAGTGAATTTTGGAAAATCGTATCCATTTTCAACTAATTTCCATACTTCCATTCCAATGGACATCAGATAGCTTTTCATTCTAACACTCCAGAAAACATAGTCTTCACCATTAAATAGGGGGACTTTTGATGACATCTTCAACTGCTGATCCATCCCGGTGTATATTTCTCTTCAAGTGATTTAAACTTTTAGTGAAGAGACCTTCTCTGATACCAATTGAAGGATTAGACCTTGTCACCAAGAGCGGGTGGGGGGGGGTGAATCAATGAAAAAATTAATTTATCAATTTTTCTTTTTCTTTTATTAATGTGTTAGTACCATGATTTTCATAGCTAAGGTTAGAGGTTTGTCAACAATTTGCAAATTCATGCCTATTAGCACCCATATTGTTTTTATCCCTGGCATCATCTAACATCTCAAAGGGTCAGTTCCAAAAGGAAGGTTTTCATTTATTATTTCCATTTCCATTTGAAACTGCGCACTGCATAGAGCGCTTCACGATGCCAAGGATTATGTTGCACAGTGGATTTTCGTCGCGCAGTGGATTTTGTCACACAGTGGATTTATGTCATGCAGTGGATTTATGTCGCGCAGTGGATTTTTGTCACGTAGTGGATTTCGTTGCGCATTGGATTTCATCACACAGTGGGCTGTCGCACATGAGATTCTATCATGCATAGGATGTTATTACTTAGAGGATGTCATCATGCAGTGGATTTCATCGCGTAGTGGATTTCGTCGTGCAGTGGATTTCATCGCACAGTGGGTTTTCGCACATGGGATTTTGTAATGCATAGGATGTTTTCATGCAGAGGATGTCATCACGCAGTGGATTTCATCATGCAGTGGATTTTCCTACGCACAGGCTACAGGTTGCACTACGAAAATGACTGGTTTAGTGGTCAAATTCATGATCATTTTATAACCAACGGGGGAGGAATTTGGACATTCCCTGAAAGGTTTTTGTCGAGGACAAACCAAATAATAAAAACTCTCTCAGATTTGCAAAATGTGTCATGGATTGGGATATTCCAAGGAAGATTTGAGCCCTAGTTTTCAACTTTCCTGATTTCCTATCCGAGACATGTTTTTGCGACACTTATTCTGGCCATATGGAGATGAATTTAAATAAACCAAGAGAGGTTTTTATTTAGAACAAACTTAACTACAAAATTTATTCTTAGTTTCTAAAAACAGTTTTTTATCAGTGAGATACAATGTCATATTTAACACCTATTTTCCCAGTGTGCTACGCATTTCGCTGCGTTTTTGTTGTAGGTTATTGTTGCGTAGTAGACTTGTTGTGCAGGGATGACAGAGTGTCAAAAAATGCAAATCATGAATCATCACAACCACATGGTATAATTTTTATCATGATCAATGACTTTAAGGAATATTTCGGTTATGATTATGATTTGGCAATGTCGGGTTTTGTATTTTTAGTGAATTCGTTGAAGTTATTGTTCTCTTTCAAAGAAAACAGATCCATAATTCTAGGAGGGAGTAGTTTGACACTAGACACCAAGGGTGACTTTATATTTCTATATATGGGGATCATTTTCATGTAAACATGGTTGGTTGGAAAATTTGGTAGACGACAACTATTGTGTGTAATTTGAGTTTTTTGACCTAAATTTAATGCAAAGGTCCTGTAACTTGATGAAAAGATTCTAGTTGTAGAAGTTGGATGTATTGTGCCTCTTCCTTTATGTATTTTATTCATATAATCTTTATTCATATCTTTTTCTATCTATTTCAGAACAAATTTTTGAACCTGTGGATTCGTTGTGCAACGCCCCTTGTTCGCACCACTTAGACACAACGTTTTCCTCTAAAAGTTAACTCTGAATTCACCTACAACGGTGCTCCAAGTTACTTCCTATGTTTTTCTCTCGTCTCACATTACGGTTTTACACTGAATACTGTTACTCGCCTAGACTTAGCCTCTCAAGTTCAGTCACTGAGTCATTTGTCTCCATCATTTCCTCAGATCGACTCCATAGCCCAAGTCTTACTTTCTCACGCCAATATAACCAAAACCCATTATATAAAAAATATTAAATCTAGCCACTGCTTTCAAAGCCATATCCTACGCGGAGACTGTGCCTCCCGAGAGATCCCTCTCCAGATCTGAAAGGCTAGTTTTAGGTCTCAAAGTTGGTTGAAAAAGTTACCTTCATTGTCTTTCTATCAATCGAATAGATTTACAAAGTGGTAACATTCTGGCACTATTGTCGTGGATGGAATTGAATGAAACTTTCCCTGGGAAGAACAACATTGTTTCAGTTCTAAGGTCTGAGAGCAATAGACACTTAGGCACATATTGGTTGTATTTCTTCTCTGGCGACTCCACACATCAGAAAATTAGTTGAAGGTTATTCCACTGGTAGAAGAATTTAGAGATAAAGTTTTCATGGCGAATCCAATTAAGATTCAAATGGGATTGAAAGAATCCACTAGAGAATGAGACCTGTTGACAGAGATATGGAAGAGCGATATGGAAAATTAAGGTACTCGAGCTTAAGTTTAGTTCAAGAAGTACTTTTTTGTTTGATCAATATCTTCTTGTCCTTTCCTGAGTTTTTCAAAAGAATATTTCTTCACTTAAATGAAGCCCAAAGATCTACCCTTATATATCTTTCATTGAAAACTGTAGGTATACCTCATTCTTCTTGTATAACCAATATTCACGAAGCTCCTTCCTTTGATCCATATGATGTTCATGATCATTCTTGTGAACTTAATGAAACCAAAGCTGAGTTTGTACCTTTTGTTCTTAATCCTACACCCTCCAAGATTCAAGAAAGGTACAGTCCTCTTAAATTTCCTTCCATCCTTCATGAATTTCCTTTTAAACATTATAAGTATCTTCCTAGGTTCGATGGAGAGCTTGATGGACAATCAACTGAAAAACATATTCAGGTATTTGAGCATTTCATAGAGCTTTTTGAGATCAAACATGATGATGTGTCTATGAGGGCCTTTTCTCACTCCTTACAAGGAGATGCCAAAGCATGGTTCAAACATTTGCAGCCTCAGTCGATTATCTCGTGGGATGAACTGAAGGAAGATTTATGTAGGTTTTGGGCTGAGAAAAAATCATGGGATCTATTCCTTCCAGAGTTTTATGCCATGAGAAGAATGAAAGATGAAACCATCTCAAATTTCAGCAGGATGTTTTCTAGTCTTTATTATAAAATGCCCAAAGAAGTCCAACCTCCTGAAGTTGTTGCCATGCTCAATATGTAGCAACATTTCAATCAAAATTATATTTTCTTTTGATGGAGAGGAAGTTTATGTCTTTGCAATAGATGTTCAACAATGCTCAGGAAGTTGAAGAAAGTATTCAAGCATGTAAATAGATTCGAAATGAGGAGTTGGATGCTAAAAAACATGACAATGAATATGAACAAAGAACAATTGATTTGAATCTTGAGAAGAGGGTTAATAATTTCATATGTCCTCTTGAAGCTTTAAATGCTGATGATTTTGCAAAGGATTATATTCCACTTATTGAAAAAGAAGGTGCTAATTTAGCTTTTGATCCATCCCATCATAAGCACGAGGCCAATTTTTTTATGTATTCATTTGTAGACAATCAATAAAATTAATTTGCAAATCAGCTTGTTGAAGAGCAGGTTGATGTCCCAAGATTTTTATTTAAGCATAAAGAGGATTTCACAGTGCCACATATTTGATATCATTTTCAGGATTAAATGCATAGTGTAAGTCATTAATCTATGACCTGTATCCATGAGTATTAGTCTCAACTGACCAATAATTCTCATGATTTGAATAGTCCACTTAGCACTCATTGCATCGGGTGATTCTCACAGGGGTGAAGAAATGAGACTGAAACTAGCGAAATGAATCACATAGCATCAATCATCACTTCTGGCGCTTGCACCCGGTAACCAGGACTCCTCAATTGGTCACCCATCCCAAGATGCCTCTAGCTCAAGCGTGCTTAACTGTGGAATTTTCCCCACAGTCAAGCCCACTTAGCTTGCTATCCCATTTTCAAAATTTTAGCAAGTATTGTGCCATATGAACTATCCAGTTAGAACTCCCTTCACTCTTATTATTTAATCACAAAGGGGATTTCGCAGTGTAACATATTATATATCATTTTCAAGCTTACCTGTGTAGTGTAAGTCATTAATCTATGACTCATATCCATGAGTATTAGTCGCAACTAACCAATAATTCTCATGATTTGAATAGTCCAATTAGCACTCATTGCATCAGGTGATGCTCATAGGGGTGAAGAAATGAGACTGAAACTAGCAAAATGAATCACATAGCATCAATCATCACTTCTAGGGATTGGACCCGATAACCCGGACTTCCCAGGTGATCACCCATCCCAAGACGCCTCTCGCTCAAGCGTGCTTAATTATGGAGTTTTCCCCACAGTCGAGCCCACTTATCTTCCTACCCCATTTGAAAAACCTTAGCATGTAGTGTGCCTTATGAACTATCTAGTTAGAGATCCCTTCACTCTTATTATTTAAGCATAGAGGGGCTTTCATAGTGCAACATATTAGACATCATTTTCAGTATTAACTGCGTAATGTGAGTCATTAATATATGAACCATATCCATTAGTATTAGTCATAACTGACCAATAATTCTCATGATTTAAATTCTGTCACTGAGTCATTTGTCTCCGTAATTTGTCAAAAATTTACAAAGTCATGCCTATTAGCACCCATATTGTTTTTATGCCTAGCATCATCTAACATCTCCAAGGGTTAGTTCAAAAAGGAAGGTTTTGATTTATTATTTTCATTTCAATTTGCAATTGTGTGTTGCACAGAGCGTTTCACAATGCAAAGGATTTTGTCATGCAATGGTTTTTCGTTGCGCAGTGGATTTCGTCGCGTAGTGGATTTATGTCACACAGTGGATTTTCTATCGCGTAGTGGATTTTCGTCACGCATCGGATTTCATCGCGCAGTGGGCTGTCACGGATGGGATGTTGTCGTGCATAGGATGTTGTCATGTAGAGGATGCCATCACGCAGTGGATTTCATCACGTAGTGGATTTTGTCGCGCAGCCAAGGGTGACATTAGATTTCTATATATGGGGATTATTTTCATGAAAACAAGGTTGGTTGGCAAATTTGGTAGACAACAACTATTGTGTGTAATTTGATTTTTTTGACCGAAATTTAATGCAAAGGTATTGTAACTTGATGAAAAGATTCTAGTTATAGCAGTTTGATGTATTGTGCCTCTTACTTTGCATATGTTCTTCCTATCATCTTTATTCATATATATTTCTATCTATTTCAGAATGAATTTTCAAACTTGTGGATTCGTTGCGCAATGCCCCTTGTTCACACCACTTAGACAAAACATTTTCCTCTAAAAGTTAACTCTGAATTCACCTGCAGGGTGCTCCAAGTTACTTCCTATGTTTTTCTCCCACCTCACATTATGATTTTACACTGGAGACTATTACTTGCCTAGCCTTAGCCTCTCAAGTTCAGTCACTGAGTCATTTTTCTCCATCATTTCCTCAGATCGACTCCATATCCCAAGTCTTACTTTCTTGCACCAATATAACCAGAACCCATTATATCAAAGGTGTTAAATCTAGCCACTTATTTCAAATCCATATCCCGCGCAAAGACCACGCCTCCCGAGAGAGCCCTCTCCAGATCTAAAAGGCTTGTTTCGGGTCTCAAAGTTGGTTGAAAAAGTTACCTTCATTGCATTTCTATCAACCGAACAGATTTACAGAGTGCTAACATAACACGATTAATATTTTAACACAATATTTATCGTGGAACCCATTTGGGAAAACCACAAACACTTCTCTTATTAACTACGAAATTTTGTTTTTACATGTTACAAAGAAGGAAGATATTCTTCCTCTTATATAAGAACCCACTTATCATGATGCACCCACACCCCTGTTCACCACCTCCAACTGGTAGGAGGGTTCAACCCCCTATATAGTCAGTTACAAATGACAAGGAAGCATATACTCCCCTGTAGGAACCAACCTATCCTTGCACCTCCCCGCCTCCCTTAATTTACTAATATGACAATGATATATGCAGTCCTTTGGTAATATTTTATATCAGGCATTGGAATTCATCTTCTTCTTCTCTGTCACCTTTTTATGTAATATTCAATTTTCAATAAGAGACACTTCTTGCTGCTTCTGATCTTTGGCAATTAAATAGGCCTGTCATCACACTTTTTCACCAAACATCATGTTTGTTCTATATCAATGTTCATAACTATCACACCTCTTCAGTTTTCAGACTAATAACTTTGATTTTATTTTTCTTTTGATGTCTTCTTAAAAACATAATAAAATTCCCCCCTTTATTTAAAAAAAAATAAAATATTCCCGTCTTTTCATAACCACACAGTTGGATCATTTTCCAATATAGTGACTGTGTGTAATACAATTGATTACCATTATCATAATTCTTTCTTATCAATTCTTTCAGGATTTGACATTTAAAATATCCTCTGTCTCTGTGTTTATGCAAGGTTTTATTGAATTTTGGTGGACATCTGAAAATGCAGTATGTGGACCTCTCGACAGGCATTTTGGAGCTTCAACTACCCCTATTACATTTTATACTAGTCTATGCTGGTAAACCATCCTCCTCATATTTTTATTCTTGATCAACTACCAAATTTGAACCAACATTATATCTTTCCATTAATGCATCCAACTCTTCCCTAGTTGAGCATCCCTTCAAACAAGTGTTACAACAATCCATTTTAGTATTCCTCAATTGTGTAAGCTCCATATAGTCTGACATATTTGGTGGTTTTTCGACATGTAGATTTTAAATCGACTAGCAGTGGAATTGGTGATCCACTGACTTGGCATTATGCCAAAATCTATGATAAAAATGCCAATTTCATTTTTAACTGACGTAATGAACTTTCCTATCCTGTGGTCACTCATATGACCATCGCGCCTAGTGGTGTATAAAAAAAATGTTTCCAATGTCTTAGTCGCTTTGCCTTCTCATGGATTTCAAGACCTAGAGCCCCCACCATACCCTTGCTCTACGCATCAATATAGCTTAGATACAAAAGTGTATATAAACCCATACTAATCATTTTACACTAGAAATGTGGGATAAATCCCAATTGCCAAATTAATCACCATTGTTGATCGTTAGATCAAACGGTTGTTGAGACTTAGCCTGCCACTCTTCATACATAATCCTCTGCTTCTGAAAGAGTATTCGTTGATGCAAGGTGAAGAATAATGCATGTTCAATGTCACCTTCAACTGCTTGGCATGATATCAAGAGCACACACTAATCTCTGTCTAAAAAATATTTTGACATGGCTTAAAATGAGATTTCAATTAGCCATTCTCACTACTGTAATCTCCATTTGATGTACCATAAGATCCATCCTTGTGATGAATTTTAGAGGTTGCATCCATATCAAGTATTTTGTTTAAGCTCTTTTGAACATCATATACACACTCGACTAGTGCATCTGTGATAGTATCATTATCTAGTTGCAAGACATCTCCCATCATTGAGTTAAAAAACTCCTTGATATGTCTCTGCTGCATTAAATCCATTGTATCTTGTCAAGTCCAGTGGTGTACCAATTCCATCCACCTGAAGCTGATTTTCAGAAATATCTGGAACTGTTTCCTGGGAAGTTATATCATCCGAGTCCGAAGATACAACTGTGTGCCTCATGCGCCTCCTACTCTAACCTAGAGACAGAAATGATGATTGAGTCATCTTTGATCTTTCATTCACTTCACAAGCTACAATTGTGAATATTTCCATGCTATCCACAACTGAAGAAGATCTTTTCAACATAACTGCTTTTTTTTGGCTTGATCCATTATTCTTTAACTACACAAGAACTCTATCTCTTGTGGCACAATATTTAGCCAACTTTGCTTCATGTAGCCTCTCAAATATATTGTCTAGACCTCTAATATCTCTGAACATAGTGACTATTGAATTGCAGCAATCCATAAACTTTAGGAGAATCTTAACAACAAATATGACAAGGTGTGTATGAGAAGAATTGGTGTCTTTTAAAAGAGGTAGAAGGGATAGAATTAATCCAGTTTCTCTTTCTTTTTCTTCTCGAGCCAATACATGTCTGGTGCAGTTGATTCAATCATGGATTCTTCACAATCCGTATTCTTCCTTTTTTGTCAAAGGTTCTTTAGAAGTCTATGTTTCTTTCTCACAACTGCTTGACTGTGCAATAACATCAACAAATTTCTTGATTTTGTTGTATTTCTTCTTGGAGTTAGCATTCCTTTGGTTGTATTTCTTCCTGTATTGCTTTTGTTGTATTGCTTCTTGCTTTTGTTATATTTCTTCTTGTGTTTATTTTGTTGTATTGCTTCTTGTATTTGTTGTATTTCTTCTTGGAGTTACTATGCAATAACTATTTTCATGTAGCCCCAGCATAGTCAAATTTCCCACAGTAATTTTGAGCATAGAATATGGCGAACAACTGCCTGTCTGCATAGGTTTTTGTGAATATTGATCACTATGATAATGTAGAAATATTGATCAATATCTTTTCCTGTTTGAAAAACCATGGATCTTGTCATTGCACTCTGTCTTCTTTCATGTTCTTGTATGCCACATACATCTTTCTTTGTCCATGATAGGGATTTTTGTACTGTAGTAACAGAGTGACTTAATGCACATTGTTATTTTGTCAATGCCAATGAACAACAATGTCTCTCATATTTTTGACATCAGTGCCAATGCCATCAATGCCAACATGTATTTCCATATTTCCAACAATCTCCCCCTTTGGCATTGATGGAAATACTGTTAAATTATGTACCAAGGCAAGTGTTTCTCTTCCCTAGGCCCTAAGGGGGAGAAATTGCCGAATATGGGTCTTAGTCAAATTAATTTGTGAGATGCAAATTAAAAGATAACTTTATGATTAAAGTGAGGGTGAGT
>ML784081.1:344110-381086 GCA_009831015.1 Picea engelmannii | reverse complement strand
AGAAGCTCATAAATAATACAAATCCCTCTCTAACTGGTTTTCCCCTTGTGGGTTTTTCCAGGGTCGAAGTTAGACCGAAAATATTTGTGTCTAATATTTTCTGAGTTTTGTATATTGCTGATATTTAATTTCTGCGTTGAAAATGGTGTTCATAATCCTCATGTTTCAGTTCTGAAATTTATTTTCTGTTCAGAAATTTATTTTCTGTTAAGTTTTTTAGATGCTGAAACACCGCTGTAGCTTATGCTGAAACACCAGGCTGTAGCATAAGATGAAACACCAATGCTGAGTATATGCTGGAACACCAGGCTGAGTATATGCTGAAACACAGTGCTGAGCAGATGCTGAAACACCAGGCTGTAGCATATGCTGATGCTGAAACACCGCTGTGAGCAGATGCTGAAACACCAGGCTGTAGCATATGCTGATGCTGAAACACCACTGTGAGCAGATGCTGAAACACCAGGCTGTAGCATATGTTGAAACAGTGCTGAAACTGAATTTAGCATTTAAATTTGGTAGAAAATTCAGTGAGACTGAAACTGGGTGGGATTTTGAAAAATTTAACAAATATTGTCTTCATTTACCCCCCTTTGACATCAAGGGAAAAGGTTTGAATGAATCCCCCTGACTTTGATCACTGTCTCCCCTTGAATTCATGCTAATTGATGTATTATTTTCTTGAGAAATTAGATTGGAAGAAAAATAAATCCCAATCTTTCCTTGGGATATTCAAATACATATCTGCTTAAGGGTTTTGTAAAAATGTCTACCACCTGTTCTTGTGTTGGAACATATTCCAATTTAATGTTTTTATTTTTGGCCTGATCTCTTAGATAGTGGTATTTTATGGGAATGTGCTTGGATTTGGAGTGCTGGACAAGGTTCTTGGAAAGACTTATAGCACTTGTATTATCACAGTAGATAGTAGTAGGTTCTTCAAACACTATTTTGATGTATTGTAAGGTTTGTTTCATCCATTCCACTTGTGTGCAACATTCTACTGTTGCAATATACTCAGTTTCATTAGTAGATAGATAAATTGGGGATTGTTTCTTGCTTATCCAAGCTACCAGTGAATCTCCCAAGAAGAATGATCCTCCACTTTTACTTTTTATGTCATCTACACATCCTGCCCAATATTCATCTGAATAGGCTTTTAAAGTGAGTGAATCCTTGCTAGGGTACCACAAACCAAGTTCTATGGTTCCTTTCAAATACCTAAAGATTATTTTCACATCTTGAACATGACTCTCTTTTGGTGTTGCTTGGAATCTAGCCACCATCCCAACAACTTGGTTGACATCAGGTCTTGAAGATGTTACATAGAGTAAACTCCCAATCATTGATCTATAGTTTTTTGGATATACAGCTTTGGACTCATCTTCCTTGCTTAGTTTGCATCCAACTGTCATAGGTATACTAACAGGTTTGCAATCCTCTAACTGGAATTTCTTAAGCATATATTTAACATACTTGGACTGATGGATAAAGAATCCTCTTTTCGACTATACTATTTGTAATCCTAGAAATAAAATCAGTTCACCAAGAAAGGACATTTCAAATTCTTGATGCATTCTTCTAGAAACGTCCTTACTCATTTTTTGATCATCACTCCCAAATATGATATCATCAACATATACTTCCACAATAATCATGTTATCACCAATAATTTTACAATAAATATTTTTTTTTTCTGCTGATCCCTTTTTGAGGCCTTGTACTTGTAAATAAGAATCTAATCTTGCATAATGTTAGCACAATGTTGTAAAAGGGGTGTTTTCCCCTTATTAACGGACACCATGGCGAAAAAATGACAGAAAGGGGATTAAAAAATCTACTTTATACCTTTTATCCTAAGTTTTGGGCCAGGGCGTGTTCTGCTATGAGGCGCATAGATCTGGGTGGTCAAGATCTACATGCTCATATCTATGGTGCACAGTTCTAGTCAGACCCCCCTGAGCATACTTCCTTTAACGAGGAGGGGGGGTGGTCTGAGCAGGTGGTTTTCTTGCATGGGCCTTGCACTAACGTGGAGCCTCCTCATGATGCTCAGACCCCCCCTACTCATTCCTGCTTACCACTCCTCTCCTGCTCCGAGAAAGATGCTTACTGTCTTCGCTTACTGCCTTCCTCTCCTACCAACACCTGTCTTCCACTCACATGACCCATGTGCATCTGTCCCCTGGCACTGTCATATCTCCCTATCACCACTTGCCATGTGTATCCCACTCTTGCTTCATGTCACATATTCTTTTCACCTCCTCCTTTCACTTCACGACACCTTTCCCCGTGTCGTTGTTTTCCCCACTGCAGCTTCCAAAAAACCTCTCCTCTGCCTCCTCGTCACCTTCATGTTCCACATCACCATCCCAATTTCACATTTCACCCTCTCACCGCTTGACAGATGTCCCACTCATACTCCCTGTCATCTCCACCTAAGCTAGTTGTCCCCACCTCTTTCAACACCAAAATATTTCGCTTTATACCTGTCACCTTTGTGCCCTCTCATCTCTCGACACCTATTCACCCCTACCCTGTCATACCACATATCTCACATGTCAGTCCCAATGCATTTTCAATCACCATTCTACCACCACGATTTTCCACCTGGCCACCCATTCCTTGTTGTTTCCATGCCAATTCGTACCAACCACCTTGCCTTCTCCTCCTCGTTAGCATCCATGTCCACCTTCTAATCTCTTCGCAGAGGTCCAATGAAGCACAAATCACCATAGTCATCATTCAAAGACCAATCACAATGACAAGTGTCGCGTTTGACTTTTTCCCACTTCGATCCTGATGAAGCGGTTAATGAAAACAAGGAGGGTGGCTGAGACATCACCTCCTTGCATAAATAGAAGGCCAAAAAGAGAAATATTGTGGAAGCAGATTGTTAGTCTAGCCTGACAGAGATCGCATCTAATAGGATATTGGATGGGTAGTCTAACCAACATTTGCATGCACAGTCTAACAAAGAAGATCATTAATGCAAAGCCTTAAACACATGACATGATCATGTCTCAGGGATTTGGAGCTAGTTCTGAGTATATGTAGGCATTTTTTCCATTTTGTTTAGCATCGAAGGTAGAGCTAAGCTTCTAATTGTAAATTTTTAATGAAACTTCTGGTTCTCTGGTCATGTGTGTAATTTGAGACTTTTTGTTTAATGACAGTCAACTTTCTGTTCCATCTCTTTTGCCTCTAAGATTGAAAGACATGGGCATGGATGATCTAGTTGAGTGTTGTAACTGTATTGTGATGTATGTTTGATTGCAGTGTTGTTACAATGTTTTCATCTTCCTAAAGTTTTGGATCCAAGATGATCTTGCATTCGAAGAATTTCATCCTTAGGCTGCTGGAAGACCGGATGTCCATAGTAGACCTCCCTGTCATATCCACATAATATGGTTGTCCCCACCTCTTTTAGCCACTGAATCTTCCCCTTTCTACCTATCACCTTCATGCCCTCTCATATCTCGACACCTATTCAACCCTACCCTGTCATACCACATCTCTCACATGTTGGTCCCTGTGCCTTTCCAATCACCATTCTGCCACCACAGTTTTCCACTTGGTTGCCCATTGCTTGTCGTTTCCATGTCGATCCGCACCAACCACCTTGCGTGCTCCTCCTCATCAACATCCACGTCCACCTGCTAATCTCTCCACAAAGGTATAGTGAAGCACAAATCACCACAATCATCATTCAAATACTAATCACAATGACAGGTGTCATGTTTGACTTCTTCCCGCTCCGATCCCGATGAAGCAGTTGATAAAAACAAGGAGTCTAGTTGAGACATTGTCTCCTTCCATAAATATAAGGCCAGAAAGGGAGAAATTGTAGAATCATATTTTCAGTCTAGCCTGAAAGAGATCACGTCTAATAGGAGACTATTCGAAAACACATGTATTCCAACAGAGGATGGACACCTTCAGTAACCACTCACATAACCAAATCAATGATCAACACACTGATGTTTTCACGTGGTAAAACCCCTACGGGGAAACATCCACGACCCCAGCCAACGCGGCCACTTGGAGAAGTTTATTAATGCAAAGAAAAAGATTACAGAGAGATTTTACAAGAGAGTTTCTCACAATCGATCATCGACAAATGACCCTCCATGCTCTTTAAATAGAGATCATGGACCAATCGGGTGTTAAGCCATGAATCAATGGTCGTTAAGATTGAGGAGAGTATGAACCGTCAGATCACTCTATGTTGGGAACATATCGTGACCATCAGATTTTCTAACTACAAATGCATACTAAAGAAACACACTTTTACTTAACGACATATTAGACCAAGTAGATCTTAACTAACTACTAAGTGTCTAAATATCCTAACATCCCCCCTTAAGAACAACTTGGGTTAATATTGAAGGATTTACAATAGTGATACAGTAGGAGAAGGAAGGAGGCATTAGAGCCTATCCCCCCTTAATGACAACTTCTTGAACTCCTAACATAGATCGAAGTTTGGAAAACTTCGTTTCTGTAAGAGACTTTGTGAAAATGTCTGCAACTTGATCTTCTGTAGGGAAAAAGAGCACTTCAATAACTTGATCATGAATTAGATTTTTGATGAAGTGCATGTGTAGCTCGATGTGTTTTCTACACTAATGTTGAACTCGGTATTTGGAGAGCTTGATGGCTCTCTGATTGTCACACCAAAGGCTCTTCAAATGTTGGTGTTGGAATCCAAAATTTGAAAGCATCTGTCGAAGCCACAAGGCTTCTTGACTTGCATTTACCTCTGCTCGGTACTCTGCTTCTGCTGAAGAAAGTACAATAGGATATTGTTTCTCACAGGCCCAAGTGACAGGTCCTAAACCAAGGATGAAAACATAACTTGTAGTAGATTTCCAATCATCAGGTTCGTCGGGCCAATCTGAATTAGTGAAACCAACCAATAAAGGAGTCCCCTCTGAACTGTAATGTATCCCGAACTGAACTGTACCACGAACATAGAGAAGTATTTTTTTAGCTTCTTTCCAATGGCTTTCATGGGGTGTTTGCATATATCAGGCAACAAGACCAACAACAAAGGAAATATCAGGATGGGTATGAGTCAAGTATAAGAGGCTACCAACTAACTCACGATACAGGGTCGGATCAACTTCAGGAGAAGTACAAGTGGTAGAAATCTTGACTCCAGACTGGAAGGGAGAAGGGGTTGGTTTACAATCATCCATGTGAAAGTGACGAAGAAGGTCAAAATCATACTTAGACTAGGAAAGAAAAATTTCTTCATTGGTTTGCAAAACTTGGAGGCCAAGAAAATAGTGCAAAAAACCTAAGTCTGTCATTTCAAATTTCTTCTTAAGGATGGTTTTCACATGGTTTAAAAGTTTTGAGTCACTACTAGGAAGGATAAGGTCATCAACATAAAGGACAAGGATTATGAGATGGCTTTGTAATTTCTTGGTATAGACATTAGGATCAGAATGACATCTAGAGAATCCAGTGGAAATAAGAAAGCTATCCTTTTTGGCATACCAAGCTTGGTTAGCTTGCTTGAGACCATAAAGAGATTTCTTGAGGTGACAAACAAGTCTAGAGTCATTCTGGACATAGCCAAGAGGTTGTTCCATGTATATTTATTCTTGAAAATCTTCATGCAAGAAGGCAGATTTAACATCCATCTGATGGACCTCCCATTTATGTGAGGCAGCAAGGGAAAGAACATGGCAGATGGAATTCATTTTTTCTACAGGGGAAAAGGTTTCATTATAGTAAATTCCTTCAACTTGGGAAAATCCTTTGGCAACTAACCGAGCCTTGTGTCTTTCAACACTTCCATCTGATGCATACTTAGTTCTATAGACCCATTTGCATTTGTTCAGTGTCCTAATGGGTTTACAAATACTTCCTACAACTCTTTGAGAAATTATTCACAATCTGACATAGTTTTAAAGACATTCAACAAAGCGGGGTGACGCTGAAAATTTCAGTTTTTACACAACTTAATATTTTCCAGGCCTTTAATTTTTTCTTTCTAACCTTCATCAAGATCTTGTTGGCAACAAATTCACATTTTTCTATTGTATTATGAGTTGCCTACACCAATGTTTTGCAAACATCAATTTTTTGTCGCAATTTTCAAATAAACGACACTTTTATTTTTGCGACATTTGCACATTTACCTTCGTTTTTGTTTTCACGACTGTAAGCGTGAAAACTTGGTCTTTCGTAGTCACATTAAAATCATTATTTGAACTGTCATTATCCTTCTTGTTGATATGCCCATTGCGCTTACATTTCACTTATCATTATACAGATGGAAAAACTTTTTGATCTGTACTCTTTGGACATTCTTGGATTGATTGTGTGACTTTGTTTCATTAGTTTGTAATGCATTGGCATTTGGATTTACATGTTCTTTGAGTTGATCTACTTGAACATTGGTTTCATAAGATATATAGGTGTTACGGTTAAACCTTGATATATTTCATTTGATATGACACCTAGTTCAAAACGCATTGGTACTTCACTTAAACTCTTGATGTGAATTGATACAACGCAGGTCACATTGGTTAAACACTTGGTATTGGTCTCAATTTGTATGTTGGGTGTTTGAAACTATGACATAACTTTGATTGCGTGCGTTGGTTTATACACTTACCATATATTTCATTGGTCGAGCAAGTGACATGATTGTTAAACCATACAATAGTGGGTTGAACAACTATAAGTGTCGGTGGTTGTACCTTGGCAATAACTATTATGCATGGCAGAGATAAGCTCCACCACCTTCGCACGATGACATTAATACCTATGCCTTATCCCTCTTTCACCTCTGTTAGCTCGGGTAAACCTTCGTGCACTCTTCTCCTATGTATGCTATGATCCAAACCCTGGCTCGTTCACCGTGTGCTCGGCTCCATGGAACTGGTGGTGCGAATTGAGCCGAACGGTAGCCAAGCCTTGATACCGTTCGACAATGCCCGGAAAGATTTATAGGATAACGGTTGGATCACCTTTGTACAATGATTCAAAGGTTTTAATTTATTTGTTTCACAACAGTTCACCCTGAATTTTGATGGTTGTAGAGCCCAGGTGGGTGACATTCAGTTGGAAATAAATGAGGAGTTTATTAGTTCTGCTACAGGGTTACCATCCTCAGGCCAACGCTGGTTTAAAAACTCTAAGGTTGAGGAGGTGCCATGGCCACTACTGTTCATCTTGCAAAAGGTCACATCCTGTGACAAAGGTATGCCCATCTCCACGCTTAAACCACGATGGCATGATAATTTGATGGTGGTCAAACAATTCGTGACCTGTGAGGGTCGATATGGACTCATTTTTCTCTACCACCTTCGTTTGTTAATGAATTTTATGGGATACCCGTTGAATATGCCTTTCTATTTCCAGCGTAGCCTGTATAAAATGTCAAAAAGGTTTAAAAGGGAGAAGGCTGATGGTAGCCTGTTCCACCATGGACTAATTAGACTTATCATTTTTCATCACTTAAGTCTCCACGGTGATAGCTGGCGAGCTTTTATTGCTCGAAATGGTTTTGATGATACAGACCCTATCTAGGTTGACAAGCCTGTGATTAATGAAGCTAAGGTCGGGCCACCCATGCCCTTCCATGTCCTACTTCCCTCTCCTAAACCTTCGGTTGACCTTGATGTTGACTTACCTGACGCTATAATTGAGAAGGTCGAGGCTATAAAAAATCTTGTGAGCAAAAATATTAGAGGTAACCCTACTGTTGATGGAAAAGGAAAGAAGAATGCTCGGCTTATCTCGAGAATGACTAGAAATAAGCCTAAAGATAATGTTGAGTAGAAGCCCATAGTCCTTAGTGAGGATTCAGACTCTGACATAGAATGCTTCCTAGCTAATGAGTACCCTTACTCACAGGGTCTGTGCTCCGAGCCACCTTATGACTTCGTTTCAAATCTTCCCCCTTGCCTAAGAAACAATCCCAGTTACCCAGGGATCAAACTACCTAACGAAACCCTTAGCAATGTAACCAAACCCTCACCTGCACTTTCGAAGCCCAGACAATCGTCCTGTGACCAATGTGATTTGTGGTTGGAATGATACTATATAGACGTTCCCCTACTTCAATCAAAAATCCAATCATTGGAAAATCAAGTTGCAGTATTGACTAGCCAAAGAGACAAACTTCAAGCAACTGATAGGAAGTAGAGGACTATTGGTTCCATCGTTTTTCAGAATGTTGAATTGGCTACATTCGTTGTCAACTCCAAAATGTCATGATCAAGCCGTCTGCTCATCATACAGGTATGAATTTTGATATCATTTTAGTTTTGTGAATGACCAGGATTAATATAATGATTTGAATTTCGTTTTTAAATAGCTCTGTCTATCCTTTGAAATGGATCTGTCACAATGTTGTTCATCCTGTACATTGTTTTCGCTTTGCTAAAAATAAATGAAGTTTCGTTTTGGATACACGATTTTCTCATGCCCAGTTTAGTCATTGATAGTTTTTTATCGGATTTGATTTCCTTTCAATTGGATTTGTTTTGTATATAATCTGAAAAAGAGGTTTTCATGCTAGATTTAGAATACGATCATGTTTTGATTTGATTTTGTTATGGTTAGTATGTTGTGATTGTTGAACAATTTCATGAGTTTGGTTGTTACGATATTTTAATATGCCGTGTCATATAATTTTCTAAATCGGGAATACAACTCTGATCGTTTCTAATTTGAAAAGAATGACTCTGTTTTTATGGAAACAATATTCTCAGTTAAGCCTGTGTATATACGCCCGAATCATGGAGTGATTTTGATTCATAATGACCATGTTGAACCCAAATTGTTCGATTCTCTCTTATTTTGATTGGATTATCCCATATCTTGAGTTGGCAAGATTGTTTTATGAGTTGGATTTGTATTATAGATGCTGCTCTGTTTGATTTGCAAAACGAATTGATCGACATTTGTTATCTCTGTCAAATCCGGTTATAATTCGTTTTGAAATGAACGGTTTCGTTCATTTGTCAATCGAGTTTGTTTTCCCCAAATAGCAATAAAAAACGATCCAACTAATCCTACAGATCCTGTTGATTGATCTCATTATAATTTCGTTTGTGAACGTTTACTCGCCAGTTTTGATTTAATTCGCTCATGGCATGGATCGTTAGTTATACAGTTATGCCGATTTGAAAATGATTTTGTTTGGATTCGATCGTGTTTCCTGTTGATGAGACAACATTACAATTGCCTATGATTTGTTTTAATTATATCGATTTCAATTTGATATGGAACGATTTCATTGTTGTTCGATATGATTCTGTTTACCCAATTTTGTGGTAACAAATGAAACAGAGTATATGCTTCTCTGTAGTCATTTGATTTTAGTTTTGATCTCGAATTAGCATAACAATTCCAATTTGAATAATTTGTTTTCAAATAGCTATTGGATTATATTTGAATTTAATTCTTTAAAAGATCTAAGTTGATTTTAATGTTGATTCTGTGTCTGGTTTAGACCAGCTACAGAATCGCAAGATTCTGTAGCTAGTCTATAGAATTAGATTTTTTTAATCATTTTATTAATAAAATACCCTTCTAACTTGTCCATTTTGAACACCTTTCAGGTACATCTGAATTGCATTGGACATGTTGGACATTCAAGGAGATATTTATGTGATTTAGTTTTGTTTTAGGTTCCTAGTTTAGTCAGAACTTGGGATACTTCCCAGATTTTATGTAAACAGTTTTGATAACTTCTACAGGGATGTTTTACCCTATAGAAGGTCTTTAAATACTTATTATTTTTTTTTAATAAGGGGCATCCTCACTTGTGAGAGAAAGAGGCTATGGATTTCTAATACAAACTGAGACAGGAATTGATGTTCTGCTACAGCTTTCGCTTTCATAATATCAATCTTTTGTTTCAAGATTATGCATGTCATTTGTAGTTGATTATAGACTACTTTAGCTATCATAGTCTATTGCAGAATGATATTATTTAATTAATGTGTTATCCATATCTGATTTCTTTCATTATTTAAAAAAAATAAAAAATAATACAACAATTACTTTGTTTCAGTTAATGAATCATAGAGTTCTCTTCTTCGTTAATTGAAGCATTTCGTATAGATCTTTGCATACGGGTTTATCTAACTGTGAAGATTTATAAATCATAAAATTATTGTAATTTTTATGTCTTGTTTGTCCTGTAATTATATTGAAAGAGTACTGCAGCTTTCTGTTTACAAGGAGCATCTGGATAATTTGGTGCGGGTTTCGTCCCTCGAATCAGCTAAGACAATCATTATACATAGGACAAACTTGGAGCATTTCTCCAGATCAATTTGTTATTTAATTTGTTAGAATGATATTAGTAGTTTAGTTAGATATATGTTTAGTTAGATTTGTAGTTAGAATTAGTATATTAGTTGTTTAGTTTAGTTAGTTTTTGTTTTATTTCTGTTCATAAAATTATAAAATCAACAAAAATATCTTTCTCTGTCTTAGGGCAGAATGCAAATGAGTTTTTCAGGTTTTATTTAAAATCTGTAAATTGTTAATATTGTATATTTTGTGAATAAGATTTATTTCTGTTAGTAGTTAGATAGTTAATTAGTTAGAGTTAGTATAGTGTTAGTTAGTAGATTGTATATAGAATAGTTAGTTTAGTTTATTAGTTTGTTTTATTTCTTTTTAGTTAGATTAGTTTAATTTGTTTTAATAGTTAGTTAGATTAATTAGTTTAGAGTAGTTTTTCTTTTTGTTTCTTAGGACCTTATATCAGCTAACAAAGCCGCTAAACCCGTCAGGGTGGTTCATCCCAAACGACTTGGGTTATTAGAAAACCCCGGACCGATTCCACTCTTCTAGTTGACGGATGATCAATTTCTCCTGTCAACAAATGGTGCTAGAAGGAGGGCCTGAATTTAATTAATGGCACGAGGCAGTCGTAAGACTCCTCCACCACCTAATCGCTCACCTATAGTGACTAGAAGCCATTCAAATGATCATATTCCCCTTTAAACAACAACCACATCAACCGATGATCCACAGATCACAGTTGAGCCAACAACCCCTAATCCTACAGGTGGTGACATATAAGAGATTGTCTGCTAATCTCTTATAAAAACACATAGTGCCTTAGCCCGTTTGAGGCAACCTAACCATCTGTGGGGTCAACCTTTGGATTTCTATGATATCAGATAACAATTAGAAGACACTAGTATCACTGTGAATCCTTCAGATCCAATCTCAAATCCTGCTACAGGAGGATCTGGGATACCTCCTTCACCACCTCCATCATCTCCTTCCTCTTCTGGAGGAGATTCCTCTGACAAAGGCAATTCCCCTTCTCAGCCTTCCACACCCACTACCCCAATGACAAATCAGAACAACCCTGCTAGACCCTGGCTTGATATGGATGTTGTAGCTGTACCTGGAGCTCAGCACCCTTTACCTAAACACCCGGAGAAATGGCTTCCCAAGTTTGATCCTGACTCAAAACAGATCGATGAAGATCACATTAAAAAGTTTATGTTAGCCATAAGACTCCACAATGTCAAACATGAAGATGTTTTCTGTAGGTTGTTCCCCTATACTTTCGAGGGTAATGCATCCACATGGTATTTTTCCCAACAACCCCATACCATCGTGTCTTTGGAAAAGTTTGAGTCATGCTTTTTGGAAAAGTTCGGAGACGGTAAACCTCCGAAAGTCCTAGTCATGGATCTTTCTAGCTTAAGAATGAACCCAAAAGAAAAAGTTAAAGAATTTAATCAAAGATTCTTGACACTTAAAAACCGAATCCCTATGGATTTTATGCTTGCTGAGAGTCTTATAATATCATACTACACTAAAGATTTGCATCAAAGCATAGATATTTGGGTTAAACGATCTAAGAAATCGACGTTGTTAGAAGCCTTCGAGGAGGCTAGCCAAATTGAAAAAGACATACTTAGTCTTAAAGACTCTACTAGCAATGAAACTGAGACTAGTTCTTCTTCCAAAAAGAAGATCGAAATCCTCCCCAGACCCACTCAAAGTAAAAGACAACTCGAAATCTCTGATTTAGAAAACTTAACTAAGGTTGTTCAAAAATTGTCAAATCAAGTTATAAACTTGAAAAGGTCGATCGGAGAAGCTTCCTCGAGCAAAGGGCCTTACAAACCCCTATTCCAGAAGCCTTTTCCCACCAATCGACCTAACCTAACCACCGAAGGCCTTAATCTAGAAAGTATGGAATGTGCCCTTCAAACAATTCTAGAAGCCCAAGATAACTTGATGCCTCCTGAGATCCCCGAGGAGGTAGTTGAACAAGAAACAGTTCAAGAAGAAGAGTCTTCTCCAAACATTTTTGGACACTTCTCGGATAGCATCTTTCAAGCTAACTTTGAGATAATTCATCCTTATAATACCAGGAGTAAGGCAGCAAACAAACCTTCTACCAAAAACACTACAGATTTGCCTCCAAAGCAATCTAAATCAGCTGAGACTAAACAGAATAATGTGAACCCCAAATTAGATTATGATGTAGTTGAAGATCTTAAAAAGTTGAGAGCTAACATTTTTGTTTATGAGTTATTGAAATTTCCATTTCTGCTACAAAAAATGTTACAGAATATCTCAGAGAATGGAAAAAATGGTAATTCTAATGGTAACAAGGTTGTGCAGAACAAAGTTCCCCATAAGACTTCCACTAAAAACCATCCCGATCCTCAAGATAAAGGAAGCCTTCCTGTAAGAAATGTAAATAATGTAAATAATGTAGATAAAGTAGCCTTAGAAACTGCGAGTAAAAAGCCACAAGCTACTACTCTTAGTACTCACAAAAATGTACCTCCATTCCTATTAACTTTCGATATATTTAATAGAAACATGCACAATTGTATGGTAGACTCAGGAGCGTCATTCAATGTGATGCCTTGGTTTGTTTGCCAGAAGGTTAACACAAAAGTTGAACCATCCACTTTAAAAATCATACAACTTGATCGGACAAATGTCAAAGTTATAGGCGAACTAAAGAATGTGCTTATTAGATTATCGTCTAACCCCAAGGTTCATCAAGTTATTGATATAATTGTTGTGGATATTCCAGAAGTGTATGGTATGTTTTTAAGTAGGGACTGGTCAGAACAACTACATGGTTATTTCGCGACAGATTGGTCCCATCTATGGCTTCCAAAAAATGACAAGCCTAATAAAATCAAAGTAAATCATGAGCGCTACCTTAAGTTCACGGTCACAGATTTGAACAATCCCAACGAACCATATACACCTTCTGCTGATTCACCTGAAGTACAAGGGATGGACACCTTCTTCAGAAATTTCATGGCTGAGGCTTCACCTATCACCAATCCAGAACAACAGTCCGAGATTGTAGCATATATGCAGCCAACAGCTTCCATGCAAAGGTCCCATATACCTGAGGCAAATCAAATTTTGTCTCTGTATTTCGACGGGTCAAAGTCCAAAAAAGGAGTTGGAGCAGGCTGTGTCATTATCGATCCAGCAGGTAACAAAACATTGATGGGATGTAGGTTGGAATTTGAATGTAATAACAATACTGCAGAATATGAGGCTTTACTGCAAGGTCTCGGAAAATATTTGGATATCAACATTCAAAATTTAACCGTCTTTGGTGACTCTAAAATAGTGGTTAGACAGGTAAGAGACTCTATCCACTGTCTGTCTCCGCATCTCAAAAGCTACCAGTCTAAGGTATGGAATTTAATGAATAAATTTTCTGCTTTCAATATAAATTCTATTCCTAGATTGAATAACTCTGAAGTAGATTTGTTAGCTAATGTAGCTTCTAAACTTCTTTCTACAGAAGGATTGTCCCCAGACACATTCTCCATTGAGCTATTGTTTCGTCCATCCGTCCCCGACAACATCACGAACTGGAGAGTCTTTGATGATGATCATCAGATTATTAACTTTCTGCACATGGAAGAAACCCTTCAAGGTGTGGTGATAGACGAACACACGCATGATGATAATTTGCACGATTTCACGACAATACCAGATCTGAGAACTTCTGAATCTATATCAGATATGGTAAAATCGATCCTTAAATCTGTAGTTAGATTAGAGAAGTTTTATGATTTTCAAGATAAATTTAAAAAGACGGTCAACTGTAAAACCGATAGTTCCTCGTTATCTTATGAAAAAGTAAACTTAGGAACTAAGGACAATCTGCAGTGCATTAATCTAGGGGTAGGATGTTCTCAAAAAGAAAAAGTTTCATTTATTAAATTGTTCAAATAATTTAAAGATGTCTTTGCATGGACGTATGATGACCTTAAAAATTTCAACCCTAACATCATACAACATGTCATTCCGACGAAGCCCCAAACCTTACCCTTTCAACAAAAACTAAGGAAAATGCACCCCAAGCTCGAACCGACCATTCAAAAAGAATTGAATAAGCTCCTAAATGATAAGATAATTTTTCCTATTAGGCACACTCAGTAGGTTTCTAACCTTGTCCCATTGCGGAAGAAAAGTGGGGAAATCCGACTCTGCGTCGATTTCCGAAACCTTAATAGAGAATCTGATAAAGACAACTATCCTGTCCCGCACATGGAACAGATCCTTCAACAGGTATCTGGTTTTGAGAGGCTATCCTTATTGGATGGTTTCTCGGGATACAACCAAGTCCTAATGTCCCCACCAGACCAACTTAAAACTACCTTCCGTACTCCATGGGGCACTTATGCTTATCGTAAAATTCCCTTTGGATTGATTAATGCTGGTGCCACTTTTCAGAGAGCAATGGACATTGCTTTCTGAGGCTTAATCAATCAGTTTGTCGGAGTTTACTTAGATTATGTGACTGTATTTTCTAAAAACAAAAACGATCATCTAGCTCACTTACGAGCCGTCCTACTGCGATGTCGTAAATATGACATCTCCTTGAATCCTAAAAAATCCATCTTTGTAGTAGAACGGGGTAAACTCTTGGGTTTCATTGTGTCTAGTGAAGGGATGATTATTGACCCCGAAAGGACTCAATTCATCGTGAAACTTCCCCCTCCTACATCCAAAAAATCTATGCAGTCTTTCTTAGGCCAGATTAACTTCATGAGGAGATTTGTCCCCAGTTTCTCTGAAATGGTCAGGCCTTTACAAAATCTGATAAAGAAAGACACCCAATATCACTGGGGAACCTCAGAAAATTAAGCTTTTAATGCAATAAAGAAGGCCATAATAGACGCTCCGTCTCTCATGAGCCCATATTTTTCTCAAGACTTTACACTCTACACTTTTTCTTCTGACCGTTCCTATGCAGCCGTCCTAACCCAAAATTATTTCGAAAACAATGAAGTACCCATTGCCTTTATGAGATCTTCTTTCAAAGGTGATGAATTTAATTACCCAATGGTAGATCGACAAGCCTATGTTGTTTTCAAAGTAGTCAAGCACGTTCGATCCTATATTTTGAAGTGAAGGATGAAATTCATTGTCCCCTACCCAGCCATTAGGAATTTGTTAGTGCAGAAAGAACTAGGAGAAAAGAGAGCCAACTGGGTCACCTCCTTGCAGGAGTATGACTTGTAAATCACCCTAGCTCATATAGTGAGAGGCCAAGGATTATGCAAATTAGTTATTGATTCAGCAGCAGGACAACAAGAAGAAAGCGATACGTCAAACCTAGGACAACGCGATCAAAGTCTAATCTATTGCACACAAAACTCTGTCAGTCCTTGGTATGATGATATAATATTCTGTCTTGAACATGGGTCATCCCCCCTTCACCTCGACCCCGCTAAAAGAAGATCGTTGAGATTAAAGTCTGCCTCCTTTCATATGGTTAATGGTATCATGTTTCGTCAAAATTTTGACGACGTACTGATGCGCTGTCTTGAAAAAGACGAAGCAGAAAAAGTCTTGCTAGAGTTGCATGCAGGAGAAGATGGTAGTCATTTTGGTGGTGACACCACTGCCCATAAGGTTTTAAGAGCCAGTTATTACTGGCCCATGCTTTTTAGAGATGCCCATGATTTTTAGAGACGCCCATGCCTTGTGTCGTAAATGTATCATCTGTCAGAAAACATCAACGCGGTTACAAAAACCAACATTTCTTTTGCAGCCTGTTTCAGTAGATTCTCATTTTTAGCAATGGGGCCTTGATATCATAGGCCCAATAAACCCTCCATCCTCACAACAACACAAGTTTATTGTGACAACCACAGATTACTTTACCCGATGGGCTGAAGCTTCTGCATTAAGAACTGTCAACACCAGTTAGGTAATTGCCTTTCTAAATTCAAATATTATCACTCGTTTCAGTATCCCTGACTGTTTGGTATTCGATAATGCTTCTTACTTTTCCTCTCTTGAGATGAGCGAGTTATCTTTGTAAAAATGAATTAAATTGAAGTATTCTTCTAGTTATTACCCCCAGGTCAACCGATTGGCAGAATCGACAAGCAAGAACTTAATCAAAATCATCAAGAGAATGGTGGTTGAAAACCACAAGAATTGGCACAATGCACTGCTAAACGTGTTGTGGGGTGATAGGGTAATGCAAAAAGCTGTTGTAGGTAACTCCCTCTTTTTTCTCTTTTATGGCAGAGAAGCAATTCTTCCACCTCACATTCTTCTTCCTTCACTTCAGTTGTCGCAGAAAGTCCAAGAAGAAGATTGTCCTCCTTTGGAAAACCGGATTAACACTTTGATGAAGCTAGAAGAGGTAAGAGCCCAAGATAAATGTAAGTTATATCAGCATCAACTATTGGTTAAAAGATGGTTCGATTCTAACTCTTCTTCTGATAGGAATTTTGAAGTAGGTGACCTCATCCTGAAATGGGACAAACCGCACGAGGGAAAGGGAGAGCACACAAAATTTCAAAATTTGTGGCTTGGACCATTTTTAATTGCTGAAAAGTTGGGTCCCAGTTCTTTTCGATTGCAAAATCTTGAAGGGCAGCCTGACACCTACCCGGTGAATGGCCAATCCTTGAAAAGATACTTTTCTTGATAACTACCCTTGTATATCATGTAGATATTTTGCTTTTGTTTGCTTCTCGTTTTTTATTTTTCTTTGAATTTATCAGTTTGTGTTTTTGGAAATACACATACCTATACACTGAGCTATTCAGACAAAGACAATAGAAAATTCCTTCGCTAAAATATCTGCTAAGCAATATTGTATGAACATCAATGGTATATTTATGAAATTTATATCTATGTTGGAAAAGTTTGTTGTTTGAAAGAAGTTGACTGATTTCGATCTCTGAGTAAAGCTTGTCATGATCATCTATTATCTTTTTACGCTGTCCCTATTCCGTAAAGGAATGACTCAGAGGATGTCTCCCTGCCTTAGGAAGTTGTTTTTGTAAATGAAACATCTCTGGATCCTAATAAAGGATAGTTCTAAAACATTCTGATGAGGTCTGAAAAAATATGTTAAAATATCACGATTTTCAGCATCACCCCGCTCAACTATATATCTTTGAAAAAACAAAAATAAATAAATTATTAAATAAGAGTTGTGGGAAGTGCTTGTAAACCCACTGGGATGCTGAAAAGGTCTGCTGGAAGTGGGTAAATGCATGCATGGGGCCAAGATAACTTCGTCGAGGTACTGAACAGGCCCGCTGGTAGAGAAGCAATGTCAGGTATATGAAAATTGACAAATAAGAATCCTCTTAATGTCCTTTATTCTGATCCAGAACTTCTTGGCAGGATACAGATGTGAGAGTGGGTTAAATGGAAACCCTGTCGAGGCTATGGATGCCTGTTGGAAGCAGTGGCTCTGTCAACAGTATTGGGGATTTTATCTTTAATATCGTGACTTGCTAGTCTTAAGACTGTTATCAGTTTTCATCTTTTTAAACACTACTGGAAAAGTTGGTTAATGATGATGTCTATACGATTTTCTGGTTGTTATTTTTGAGTTGGAATTATTTTTGTTGTCCTAATATGAATTTGTTCCTTTTGGCAGAGATAACTGCTTCTACCAGTGTGTCACCATTGTTGGTAGCCAATTCACATTTTTCTATTGTCTTATGAGCTGCCTACACCAATGTTTTGCAAACATCAATTTTTTGTCGCAATTTTCAAATAAACGACACTTTTATTTTTGCGACATTTGCACATTTACCTTCGTTTTTGTTTTCACAACTGTAAGCGTGAAAACTTGGTCTTTCGTAGTCACATTAAAATCATTATTTGAACTATCGTTATCCTTCTTGTTGATATTGTAATGATCCCAAGCCATTATGCAAGGATCATCATTGTTTTGGTGTCTTTTTAAAACCTTTTTCTGGTTGTGGTATTTCGTCAAACACTTTTCTGATCTACCTTTTAGATGTGTTTATATGTGTGTATGTAGCAAATAACAGAAAGAGATAACCATGGAACATACCTAAACCATATGCAATAAGATAGACAAGCCAAAACATCTCAATTCTTCTTTATTCATAAAATAGAGAAACCCGCTACAATGAAGATGCCAATCTGGAATGCTCAACATATGGCCAAGAAGATAGATAATAGATAAGAGCTACTACAAAATGCTCCCGCTAATACAAAATATGCCTCCAAAGGATGAATGAGAAATGAATATCAATACAAGCAGATCTGAATGCCAAACTCTGCAGCTGAAGAATGTCATGCTCCAATAGAACGCTGAAACCCTCAATAACTCGGCCCTGCTACCAAAAGTGTCCAATCACCCTAATAAATATGCCAACTGATAGATTAGGTGATGGTAAGAACAACCCAGGTGATCGAATCTCCAAGATCCCTCTCAATCTCTGTAGATCTGAAATCCCCCACTGAATGGTGCACCCCACTGGATGACTGAAACCCTAGATAATTCGGCCCTCGTGCCAAAAGTGTCCAATCACCCTAATAAATATGCCAACTGATAGATCGGGTGATGGTAAGAACAACCCAGGTGACCGAATCTCCAAGATCCCTCTCAATCTCTGTAGATCTGAAATCCCCCACTGAATGGTGCACCCCACTGTATGAATGAAACCCTAGATAATTCGGCCCTACTGAAGGAGGCCTCTAAATGATCTGAAACTCTACAAAAATATAGATCGTGACACTGCAGGTCACTAGGTAAAGTCTCAGGGTCAGATCTGAAGTGTAACCCCTCCAAACAGACTAGATCTAGATCTCAAAAATGCCCTCCTTCTCTTCAATTCGCCCCACTGCTCAAGAAATAATATTAGCCATAAAACTGTCTCAGAAAGCACTAGATATGATGTCCAAGGCCCTGCAATGAAAACCCAAGTGATAGAATCCTCAACGGCCCTGCCAATATCCTACAACAAATCTCTCTCCAAAGATGGTGCGCCCCTCTTGCTGGAATCCCTCAACTGGTGCGCCCTCTCTCTACCTGCACATGAAACTGACGTAGAATCCTCCTGCAACTGAATAGATCTAGAACTAGAATGGTGTGGGAGAGTATTGCATCTTCGAGAACAATCTTGGGACAATATAGGTGGAATCTTTCACCACCGAATCGTCCTCTAGGGTTTGTTATGTCAAAACCCTCAAAACCCCCAATATTGGGCTCACTAGTTAGAAGCTAGAAATCAAAATAAGATCATACATGAATGAATGAGAAGAGTCCCTTGCCTTTCCTTTATACTTTTTGGCTCACCTTGTCCCTCCAAAGTGAATTTCATTTTATTAATAATTAATTAATTAATTAAATCACTTTAATTAATTAATTAACCTTTTTACCTTTGAAAAGCTCCTTGTCTCTCCTTATGGCTTCCCTGGCCACTGAAAGTCACTTCTAGCCATCCCATACTGTATTGTTTCTCCTCCCGATTCCAATGAGCTATTACACTGAGAGGTTCCTCCAAGTAATGTGCCCAAAATGACCTCTTCAGTGAATTCCATTGACTTATAGCTCAAAATAGTCAAAATCATGGAAATCGTCGGAATGCAACGAAACCAAAGCCAACCTGTGCGGAATGGCTCATAATGATGGAATATGATCATAAATGAAAGATGGACCCCACAATGCCTCTCAAATACCCCTATACTCGCTCTAGCATCCATTTGGCTACTCTGGTCATCATAAATCTCTGCCCTGTGATGATGTCCCAAAGTGGGGACATTACAGATATGCCCATTGCGCTTACATTTCACTTATCATTATGTAGCTAGAATTTTTTTTTGATCTGTACTCTTTGGACATTCTTGGATTGATTGTGTGACTTTGTTTCATTAGTTTGTAATGCATTGGCATTTGGATTTACATGTTCTTTGAGTTGATCTACTTGACCATTGGTTTCATAAGATATATAGGTGTTATGGTTAGACCTTGATATATTTCATTTGATATGACACCTAGTTCAAAACGCATTGGTACTTCTCTTAAACTCTTGATGTGAATTGATACAACATAGGTCACATTGGTTAAACACTTGGTATTGGTCTCAATTTGTATGTTGGGTGTTTGAAACTATGGCATAACTTTGATTGCGCGTGTTGGTTTATACACTTACCATTGATTTCGTTGGTCGGGAAAGTGACATGATTGTTAAACCATACAATAGTGGGTTGAACAACTATAAGCGCCGGTGGTTGTACCTTGGCAATAACTATTATGCATGACAGAGATAAGCTCCACCACCTTCGTATGATGACATTAATGCCTATCCCTTATCCCTCTTTCACCTCTATTAGCTCGGGTAACCCTTTGTGCACTCTGCTCCTGTGTATGCTATGATCTAAATCCTGGCTCATTCACCATGTGCTCGGCTCCATGGCACCGGTGGTGCGAATTGAGCTGAATGGTATCCAAGCCTTGCTACTGTTCGACAATGCCCAGAAATATTTAGAGGATAACGGTTGGCTCACCTTTGTACAACGATTCGAGGGTTTTAATTTATTTGTTGCCCAACAGTTTTCCCTGACTTTTGATGGCTGTAGAGCCAAGGTGGGTGACATTCAGTTGGAAATAAATGAGGAGTTTATTAGTTCTCCTATAGGGTTACCATCCTCAGGCCAACACTAGTTTAAAAAATCTAAGGTCGAGGAGGTGCCATGGCCGCTAATGTTTGTCTCGCGAAAGGTCACATCCTGTGACAAAGGTATGCCCATATCCACGCTCAAACCACAATGGCATGATACTTTGATGGTGGTCAAACAATTCGTGACCTGTGAGGGTTGATATGGACTCATTTTTCTCTACCACCTTCGTTTGTTAATGAATTTTATGGGATACCCGTTGAATATGCCTTTCTATTTCCAACGTAGCCTGTATAAAATGTCAAAAAAGTGTAAAAGGGAGAATGCCGATAGTAGCCTATTCCACCATGGACTAATTAGACTTATCATTGTTCATCACTTAAGTCTCCATGGTGATAGTTGGCAATATTTTATCGCTCAAAATGGTTTTGATGATACAGACCCTATCCAGGTTGACAAGCCTATGATTAATGAAGATAAGGTCGTGCCACCCATGCCCTTCCATGTCATACTACCCTCTCCTAAACCTTCGGTTGATCTTGATGTTGACTTACCCAACAATGTAACTGAGAAGGTTGAGGCTATAAAAATCTTGTGAGCAAAAAGGTTAGAGGTAACCCTACTGGTGATGGCAAAGGAAAGAAGAATGATCGGCTTATCTTGAGAATGACTAGAAATAAGCCTAAACCTAATGTTGAACAGAAGCCCATAGTCCTTAGTGAGGATTCAGACTCTGACATAGAACGCTTCCTGGATAATGAGTACCCTTACTCACAGGGTCTGTGCTCCGAGCCACCTTATGAATTCGTTTCGAATCTTCCCCCTTGCCTAAGAAACAATCCCAGTTACCCAAAGATCAAAATACCTAACGAAACCCTCATCTATGTAACCAAACCCTCACCTACACTTTCGAAGCCCGGACAGTCATCCTGTGACCAATGTGATTTGTGGTTGGAGCGATACTATTTAGACATTCCCCTACTTCAATCGAAAATCCAATCATTGGAAAATCAAGTTGTAGTATTGACTAGCCAAAGAGACAAACTTCAAGCAACTGATAGGAAGCAGAGGACTACTGGTTCCATCATTTTTCAGAATGTTGAATCGGCTACAGCCGTTGTCAACTCCAAAATGTCATGATCAAGCCGTCTTCTCGTCATACAGGTATGAATTTTGATATCATTTTAGTTTTGTGAATGACCAGGATTAATATAATGATTTGAATTTTATTTTCAAATAACTTTGTCTATCCTTTGAAATGGCTCTGTCACAATGTTGTTCATCCTGTACATTGTTTTCGCTTTGCTAAAAATAAATGAAGTTTCGTTTTGGATACATGATTTGCTCATGCCCAGTTTAGTCATTGATAGATTTTTATCGGATTTGATTTACTTTCAATTGGATTTGTTTTGTATCTAATATGAAAAAGAGGTTTTCATGCTAGATTTAGAATACGATCATGTTTTGATTTGATTTTGTTATGGTTAGTATGCTGTGATTGTCGAACGATTTCGTGAGTTTGGTTGTTACGATTTTTTAATATGCTGTGTCATATAATTTTCTAAATCGGGAATACAACTCTAATCGTTTCTGATTTGAAAAGAATGACTCTATTTTTATGGAAAAAATATTCTCAGTTAAGCCTGTGTATATACACCCGAATCATGGAGCGGTTTTGATTCATAATGACTATGTTGAACCCCAACTGTTTGATTCGCTCTTATTTTGATTGGATTATCCCATATCTTGAGTTGGTAAGATTTTTTTATGAGTTGGATTCGTATTATAGATGCTGCTCTGTTTGATTTGCAAAACAAATTGATCGACATTTGTTATCTCTGTCAAATCCAGTTATAATTCGTTTTGAAATGAATGGTTTCGTTCATTTGTCAATCGAGTTTGTTTGACCCAAATAGAAATAACAAACGATCAAACTAATCCTACAGATCCTGTTGATTGATCTCATTATGATTTCGTTTGTGAACGTTTATTCACCATTTTTGATTTAATTCGCTCATGGCATGGATCATTTGTTATACAGTTATGTTGATTTGAAAATGATTTTGTTTGGATTCGATCGTGTTTCCTGTTGATGAGACAACATTACAATTGCCTATGATTTTTTTTAATTATATCGATTTCAATTTGATATGGAACGATTTCATTGTTGTTCGATATGATTATGTTCACCCAATTTTGTGGTAACAAATGAAACAGAGTATATGCTTCTCTGTAGTCATTTGATTTTAGTTTTGATCTCGAATTAGCATAACAATTCCAATTTGAATAATTCATTTTTAAATAGCTATTGGATGATAGTTGAATTTAATTCTTTAAATGATTTGAGTTGATTTTAATGCTGATTCTGTGTCTGATTTAGACCAGCTACAGAATCGCAAGATTCTGTAGCTAGTCTATAGAATTAGATTTTTTAAATCATTTTATTAATAAAATACCCTTCTAACTTGTCCATTTTGAACACCTTTCAGGTACATCTGAATTGCATTGGACATGCTAGACAGTCAAAGAGATATTTGTGTGATTTAGTTTTGTTTTAGGTTCCTAGTTTAGTCAGAACTTGGGATACTTCCCAAATTTTATGTAAATAGTTTTTATAACTTCTACAGGGATGTTTTACCCTGTAGAAGGTCTTTAAATACTTATTGTTTTTTGTAATAAGGGGCATCCTCACTTGTGAGAGAAAGAGGCTATGGATTTCTAATACAAACTGAGACAGGAATTGATGTTCCGCTACAGCTTTCGCTTTCATAATATCAATCTTTTGTTTCAAGATTATGCATGTCATTTGCAGTTGATTATATACTACTTTAGCTATCATAGTCTATTGCAGAATGATATGATTTAATTAATGTGTTATCCATATCTGATTTCTTTCATTATTTAAAAAAAATAAAATAATACAACAATTACTTTGTTTTAGTTAACGAATCATAGATTTCTCTTCTTTGTTAATTGAATCATTTCGTATAGATCTTTGCATATGGGTTTATCTAACTGTGAAGATTTATAAATCATAAAATTGTTGTAATTTTTATGTCGTGTTTGTCCTGTAATTATATTGAAAGAGTACTGCAGCTTTCTATTTACAAGGAGTGCCTGGATAATTCGGTGCGGGTTTCCTCCCTCCGATCAGCTAAGACAATCATTATACACAGGACAAACCTGGAGCGTTTCTCCAGGTCAGTTTGTTATTTAATTTGTTAGAATGATATTAGTAGTTTAGTTAGATATATGTTTAGTTAGATTTGTAGTTAGAATTAGTATATTAGTTGTTTAGTTTAGTTAGTTTTTGTTTTATTTCTGTTCATAAAATTATAAAATCAACAAAAATATCTTTCTCTGTCTTAGGGCAGAATGCAAATGAGTTTTTCAGGTTTTATTTAAATTCTGTATATTGTTAATATTGTATATTTTGTGAATAAGATTTATTTTTGTTAGTAGTTAGATAGTTAATTAGTTAGTAGATTGTATATAGAATAGTTAGTTTGGTTTATTAGTTTGTTTTATTTCTTTTTAGTTAGATTAGTTTAATTTGTTTTAATAGTTAGTTAGATTAGTTAGTTTAGAGTAGTTTTTCTTTTTGTTTCTTAGGACCTTAGATCGGCTAATGGATCCGCTAAACCTATCAGGGTGGTTCATCCCAAACGACTTGGGTTATTAGACAACCCCAGACCGGTTCCACTCTTCCAGTTGACGGACGGCCAATTTCGCCCATCAACAGATCTGAAAATAGTTTATTAATAAAACTAATTTTCGAGGATAGGGAGTCATCGTTGATTTTCTTTTCTTAAGGTCAGGGACAATCTAAATAGATTTTTAAATATAGTCGTGATTACTCTCAAATGCAAATTGAAACCGAGAAATCGACTCTCAAACAAAATACCATGTTTAACTAGCCTATGTTTTTAGAAAAACACAGCAATTGATGCTCTGACAACCCTTGACAGTTATTTCGAGATGAAGCATTTTGTTCTCTTCTTCTGAACTAGACTGTAATACAGGCATGTTTGACTCAAAAAGGCCAATAAACAAAAAATAAAAATAAAAACAAACCAGAAAAGAAAATGGAAAGCAAAGAAACCAAAACAGAAAAATATGTACAAAAGGTGTATTGGAGAGTTGTCAGGTGAAATACCTTTTGAGAGCTTGGCCATTCACCGGGAAGGTGTTTGGTTGTCCCTCTAAATTCTGTAGGCAGAAAGAACTAGGACCTAGTTTTTTAGCAATTAAGAACGGTCCCAACCACAGGTTTTGGAACTTAGTATGTTTTCCTTTCCCCTCATGAGGTTTGTCCCACTTAAGGACAAGATCACCTACCTCAAAATTCCTGTTAGAGGCAGAATTCAAATTGAACCAGATTTTAACAATAAGTTGATGTTGATCCAATTTTTTTTTCACTTGAGCCTTTACCTCTTCTAACTTCAGCAAAGCATTAATCTAACTTTCCAGAGGAGGAAAGTCTTCTTCCTGAACCTTCTGCGATAACTGCAGAGATGGAAGGAGAACATGTGGTAGAAGAATTGATTCCCTACCGTAAACGAGGAAAAAGGGGGAATTACCAACAACAATTTTTGGAGTTACCCTATCAGCCCAGATTGCATTGAATAGTGCATTATGCTAGTTTTTGTGGTTTTCGAAGACTTTCCTCTTGATGATCTTGATCAGGTTTTTATTTGTCGATTCCTCCAAACCATTTCCTTGGGGGTAATAGATGGAAAAATACTTTAGTTTTATCCCTTTTTCTAAAGCAAAAGAACTCATGTCGAGAGATGAAAAATAGGAAGCATTGTCGAACACTAGACATTCAGGAATTCTGAAAGGAGTGATAATGATTGAATTAAGGAAGGATATTACCTGACTGGTGTTTACCATGTTTAATGGTGCAACCTCAGACCATCTGGTGAAATAGTTTTTCACTGTAATGATGTATTTATGCTACTGCGAGGAGGTGGGGTTAATTAGACCTATAATGTCAAGATCCCATTGTTGAAAAGGGAAATCCACCAAGACAGGTTGCAGTGGGAATGTTTCCTTCTATACTCGTCCAGAAGCCTTTTGATAGATTACACATTTGCGGCATAACGCATGGGCATATTTGAAAAGAGTGGGCTAGTAATACCCTGCCCTTAATACTTTGTGAGGAGTGGTGTCTCCACCGAAATGCCCACTAGCTTCCCCTGCATGTAATTCTGATAAGACTTTATCTGCTTCATCTCTTGCCAGACAATGCATAAGGATTCCATTAAAATTTTGGTGAAACAATATACCATTCACCAGTTGGAAAGGTGCATATTTTAATCTCAACGCTGTCCTCTTTTTTGGATCAAGGTGACGAGGAGCTGATCCATGTATTAGATAAAACTTGATGTCATCATACCAAGGACTTGTAGGATTTTGTACACAACAGATTTGATTTTGATTATGCTGATCTTCAATTAACATATCGGTTTGATTCTGTTGTTCTATAGCTGAATGAGCAACTAATTTACATAAATCTCGGCCTCTAACAATTTGTGCTGGAGTGATCTCGAGGTCATATTATTATAAGGATGTGGCCCATTTTTCCATTTTCTCACCCAGTTCTTTCTGTACTAACAAATTTCTGACAGCGGGGTAAGGAACAATGACTTTCGTTCTAGATTTAAGTAGATAAGATCGAAAATGTTTTACTGCTTTAAAAATAGTGTAAGCCTACTGATCTACAACTGGATAATTAAGCTCCACTCCCTTAAAGGCTGATCTCATAAAGGTAATAGGAACTTCATTATTTTCAACATTCTTTTGGGTTAGCATAACAACATAAGATTGATCGAAGGCAAACGTGTAAAGAGTGAAATCTCGTGAAAAGTCAGGGCTCATTAGGGATGGAGCCTCCACTATGGATTTTTTTATTGAGTCAAAAGATTGACTTTCTAGAGGTCCCCAATGGTATTGCACATCCCTTTTTATTAAGTTTTGTAATGGCATAACCATTTCCGAAAAACTCAAGACGAACCTTCTAACAAAATTTATCTGACCTAAAAAGGATTGCATAGACTGTTTGGAAGAGGGGGGAGGAAGTTTTGAAATGACTTGAGTCCTCTCAGGGTCAATGATCATCCCTTCATTGGATACTATGAATCCGAGCAGCTTGCCTTGTTCCACTCGAAAGATAGATTTTTTTGGATTTAGAGAGATGTCGTGCTTACGACATCGTTGTAGAATAGATCTTAGATGAGCTAAATGATATCCTTTATTCTTTAAGAAGAGAGTGACATCATCTATATAGACTACTATAGATTGATTTATTAGACCATGAAAATAGATATCCATCGCTCTCTGGAAAGTGGCACCGACTTTTATAAGCCCAAAGGGCATCTTTCCATAAGCATAGGTACCCCATGGAGTACGGAAAGTGGTTTTCAGCTGGTCTGGGGGAGACACGAGGACTTGGTTATACCCTGAAAAACCATCTAGCAGTGATAATCTTTCAGAACTGGTTACCTGTTGGAGAATTTGTTCCATCAGAGGAACAGGGTAGTTGTGTTTATCAGATGCTCGGTTTAAATTTCAGAAATTGACACATAGTTGGATTTTGCCACTTTTCTTCCTTACAGGGACAAGGTTAGAGACCCACTCTGTATGTCTTACCGGGAATATTATCTTAGCATTCAATAGTTTGTTTAGTTCCTTCTTGACCGTTGGTTCAAGTTTTGGGTGCATCTTTCTCAACTTCTGTTGAAAAGGTTGAGTCTTGGGTTTCATGGGAATAATGTGTTGTATGATGTTAGGATCGAAGGTTTTTAGATCATCATATGTACAAGCAAAAACATTCTTAAATTCCTTAAACAACTTAATAAAGGCTGACTTCTCTTGCTCAGAACATCCCGTTCCCAAATTGATGCATTGTGGATTATCTTTAGTTCCTAGATTCACTTTTTCATGGGTCAAGGAAGAACTATTCATTTTACAATTTACTGATTTTCTGAATTTATCATGCAAATCATAAAAAATTTCTATTCTTACCAAAGATTTTGGGATAGAATTTACCAGATATGATGTTGATTCCGGAGCTCTTGGGTCTGATATTACCGTAAAATTGCAGAGGTCTTCATCATGGGTGCCTTCATCGATAACCACACCTTGGAAAGTATCTTCCATGTGGAGGAAATTGATGATCTGTTGATCATCATCGAAAACTCTCCAATTAGTGATGTTGTCCGAGATGGATGGTATAAACAACAACTTGACAGAAAATGCGTTTGGAGAAAGGCCATCTGCGGGAAAAAGTTTAGAAGCAACATTAGCCAACAAGTCAGCCTCATAATTATTCAATCTTGGAATAGAATTAATGTTAAACGCAGAAAATTTGTGCATTAGATTCCATACCTTAGCTTGATAACTTTTTAGGTGTGGAGATAGGAAATGAATGGAATTTCTTACTTGTCTGACCACAATTTCTGAATCTCCGAAAACCATTAAATTCTGAACTCTCAAATTTAGTGCCTTTCTGAGACCTTGTAGAAGTGCCTCATATTCAGCCGTATTGTTTGTGCATTCAAATTCTAATCAACAAGCGATCAAAGTTTTGTTTCTTGTTGGATCAATGAGCACACATCCTGCACCGACTCCTTCTTTAGATTTGGATCCATCGAAGTAAAGATACCAGATATGATTCTCATCAGCTGTATGTGACACCTTAGGGAGAAATGTTAACTGTGTGCATGTCATGAGTTTCGATTGTTGTTTCGGGTCAGTAATGGTAGAAGTTTCAACCATGAAGTTACCGAAAAAGGTGTTCATCCTCTGCATTTCGGGTGAATTGGCGGAAGCAGTAAATGGTTCACTAGCATCATTTAAATAAGTTACTGTAAGCTTGAGGTAACACTCATGATTGATCTTGATTCTATTAGGATTTCCATTCTCTCGTAGCCATAAATGAGACCAATATGTCGCAAAGTAGCCATGCAACTATTCAAACCAAACCCTACTTAAAAATAAGCCATATACTTCAGGGATATCAACGAAAATAATATCAATAATCTGGTGGACTTTAGGATTAGAGGATAATCTGATAAGGACATTTTTTAATTCACCTATTACCTTAACACTGGTCCGATCAAGCTGAATAATTTTTAGAGTAGAAGGTTGAACTTTAGCGTTGATTTTTTTGGTAGATAGACCAAGGCATTACATTTGACGATGCGCCAGAATCTACCATACAATTATGTACATTCTTATTGAAAATTTCAAAAGTGAACAAAAAGGGTGGGACATTTCTTCGAGTACTAACAATAGAAATTTGCTGGTTTTTAGTCGCAGCCCCTGGAATTATTTTATCTACATTTGTTACGCTTTTTACAACAAGGTCTCTTTTATTAGGGGATTCTAGTGTCGTTTTAACAGAGACCTTTTGAGGTGTTTTAGGGCTATTTTCTGCAAATTTGTTGGTGTTCAGATTGCAGTTTTTGTTGTTTTCTGCAATATTCTGAAGCATCTTTTGCAGAAGAAAAGGGAATTTCAATAATTCATAAATAGAAATATTAACTCTAAGTTTTTTGAGGTCTTCAATCAAATTGTATTCTAAACTTGGAGTTGTTGAATTCTGTTTAGTTTCAGTTTGTTTAGACTGTTTTTGAGGTGCATTAGTACCAATTTTAGAAGAGGATTTATTCGTTGTTTTTCTTTTGGTATTGTAAGGATGCACCATTTCAAAATTGGCTTGAAATATACTATCCGAAAAATGCCCGAAGATGTTGGGAGAGGATTCATCCTCTTCCGCTATTTCTTGTTCAACCACGTCTTCATAAATATCAAGGGGAACTAAGTTATCATGTGCTTCCATAAATGTCTGGATAAAATACTGTAGGCTTTCTAGATTTAGGCTTTCAAAATTTAAGTTGGGCCGATTTGTGGGAAAAGAATTTCTAAAAGGGGGTTTGTAAGACCCTTTGCTTGAAGAAGCTTCTTCAACTAATCTCCTTAAATCTATAACTTGATTTGACAATTTCTAAATGACCTTATTTAAACTTTCTAGATCTGAAATGTCTGATTGAGTTTTAGTTTGGGGAGGTCTAGGAAGAATTTCTATTTTCTTCTTGGAAGATGGGGTAATCTCTGCCTCATCACAGATATTGTCCTTTAGGCTTAGAATATCTTTCTCAATTTGGCTTTCCTCCTCGAAGGCTTCCAATAATATTGCTTTCTTAGACCTTTTTACCCAGATTGCTATGTTCTGGTGCAGGGCTTCGGTGTAGTACGCAGCAATAAGATTTTCAACAAGCATTGAATCAGTGGGGATTCGATTTTTTAATGTTAGAAACCTTTGATTAAAATATTTTATTTTTTCCTTGGGGTTCATCTTTAAATTGGAGAGTTCCATGACTAAGACTTCGGGAGATTTGTCGTCTCCGAATTTGTCAAGGAAATAAGATTTGAATATATCCCAAGATACAATGGTGTGGGGTTGTTGAGAAAAATACCAAGTAGAGGCATTGCCTTCAAATGTGTATGGAAAACGTCTACATAATACATCTTCGTGTTCTATGATTCGGAGTCTAATGGCTAGCATGAATTTTTTAATATGATCCTTAGCGATTTACTTGGAATCTGGATTGAATTTAGGGAGACATTTCTGCAGATGTTTAGGCAAAGGATGATGGGGTCCAGGTATGGCCACTGCATCTTGATTGAGCCAAGGTCTGGTGGGATTGTTTGGATTTTCCATAGGCATGGGTGGTGTCGAAGGCTGAGATGAAGAACTACCTTTGTCTGATGACTCTTCTCCTGAAGAGGAGGGAGATGAAGGTGGTGGTGATAGTGGGATACCATATCCTCCAGCTACAAGAGTGGGGATGTGATTTGGATCTGTAGGATTTAGGGTAAGATCAGTGACTTCAAGTTGCTCTCTAATATCAGAAAAGTCTAGTGGTTGATTTAGTGGCTGACCTGGTTGTCTGATATGGGCTAAAGAACCATCTGTCCTTAGAAGTGATTGACAAACAATTTCTTATATGTCGGACCCCGAGGGGTTTGGTGTTACTGGTTCAACAGTAATCTGTAGATTTTTGTTTGATGTGGTTGTTGTTTGAGAGGCAATGTTGTCGTCATAGCTACTTCTTGTTACTATAGGTGAGTGGGTGTGTGGGGGAGGAGTCTTACGACCTCCACGTGCCATCAATAGTGTTTAGGCCCTCCTTCTAGTGTCATTTGTTTACAGGCAAAAATGACCATCCGTCAATTGGAAGAATGAGTTCGGTCTGGGGTTGTCTAAATAACCCAAGACATTTGGTATGACTCACTCTGACAGGTTTAATGGCTTTGTTGGCCTATCTAACAGTCCTAAAAGAAATAAAATAAAGAAAAAGAGTAAACTAACAATTAACTACTTGGTGTATATATGTACATACGTATCTATATAACTATTTTGAAATAATGTTTACAATAAAGATCTGTTTATCTAATTTATGTGCAAGATATACAAGTTGTGAGTTTTAATCTGAACTCACGAAAATCTATGAAAAGATGGCTCTTTTGACAAAAGTAGATAAATAAAGAAAAATAAGTTGTTTTTGTTTTTATCTTTATTTATCTATAAGATTAAATATCAAAATATACTATGAAACAGGAATATGTAGATGGTCAAAACCAGACCACATATAAGGGTTTCGAAAAAAAAAAACAATAAAAGAAATAAACTAACCTATTAATGAGTTAATCAACATGCATCCGACGTCTATATGATCATGAAATGTCCATTCAACCTGTCCAAGAGATAAACCTTCAGTGAACGTTTACACTGTTCGAAATAAATGCAAAACAATATATTGACTGTTGGATTTTAATGACAGAACGATAAGACACAAATAATTACTGTGATATTTGTGATTGCAAGAAATTACACATAAGATAAATCTAACTGTAACAACATTCTTTTAATCATTCAACAAAATTAAAGATAAACCTTATCATTTGAATTGAACGAGCGATCACTATTTTTTAATAACTGAAGAATCAAAATGTGGACTATATTAAAAGAAATTATCTTGACGAGATAATAATTTGTGAAGACAAAAGCTATCAACAATTATCGAATTATCAAGATAAACAAACCATAAATGAAAACAACATTTACAGATAGCTAAAGTAGAAATGTAAACATATGTTCTGTCCAAATTTGTGTATAAGTTGTCCACCTTCAACCCTAGGCCAAGATGTTTGATTACAAAAAACAATGAGTTTTTAAAGCCTTCAGAGAAGTAACTGCCTTATCTTCTGTGATAAGATACAATCATCTATTGATTATAAATATAGATGGGGAATATAACCACCCCAGATCACACTAAATCTTTAAAAGCTAAAAAAGGTCTATTCCTGTTTATACAAAAATGGATTATAGATATGTCTAACAAGCCCAAAAAATTATTCAGATAACTTGGTTACCATAAACTCCCAGATATCCTGAAAAGAAAAGATAAAATAAAGATACTTAGATATATATTTAACCACAATTTTCCAAATTTTGAATTAGGATAGACTGGCTACAGAATCTATTGATTTTGTAGCTTGTCTATTTTAGCAATGAAATCTAATTTATTCAATGAACAAAATAATCTAATTTATTCAATGAACAAGATATAATACTATTTTAAGATAAAAATAAATCTTACCTTTAACTATAAAATCAAATCATATCACATGATATCATAATTTATTACTGCTGTTGCAGTCTCAACATTTTTTAATATGACGTTCCCTGTAGTTTTCATGCATTTCCCTTGTTTCTGAATGATAGACTTGAGCCTACGATTTTCATTTGTTAAGGGGTCGACCTGAATAGTAAGGGCTTTGATCTGTGACTGTAAAATAGGTATATCGGTGTAATACTTGTCAATCCAGAACAGACAAGTTTCACATTGTGACTGTGTGACAGTCGATTGAGAATACCAACGGTTGTGTACCAGAATGTCCCCAATGTGGACTTTAGATTTGTTACCAAAGTTAATACCTGGAAACCCTTCACTATGCTTCAAACAAGGCGATAGATTATCCACGAAATTGTAAGACTGATCGAGGTCTGTTTGGAAGGAAGGAGGGTCTTCTTCAATAAGGAATCTATAAATCTCAGAATCTGAGCTCTCATGGATCTTGATCGAGCTCACATGAGGGTTTGATTTGTTTCACAACTTCCTCGAAATCAACCTTCCAACTCTTTTATTTTTAAAACCCAAATCGATATCACCTTTATATGACTTGCCTACAGGTCTATTTGCATTTTTGATAGAGGCATTAGGCTGTGCATCTTTCTCATGGGTCTGCTCAACAACTCTTGGGTCAGGTAAAGGCTTACTGTGGGTGGACATAACACAGGCCTGTGTAGATGAAGGGAACACTCTGGGATAAACTATGGTTTCCTCAATCACAGGTTTTTCAACCTCTTCAACATTGGGGTTAGCGAAACCATTTCGGGTTAAAAATAAATCCTAGTCATTGTTCTGCAACTTCAATTGATGTGCAAGAATATTTTTTATCAAACTATGGTGAAAAATGCTTGAATCCAAATGTTGCTTCTTATACATCTTAGCCATTTTATACAGGCTTCTCCACAGGTAATAAGGCATGTTTAAATGAAACCCTATGAAATTCATGAGCAAACGCAGGTGATATAGAAAGACAAAACCAAAACGTCCTTCACACATCATGAATTGTTTCAACACTGCAAGCAAACCATGCCATCAGGTTTTCAGCAGAGAGACTGACATACCTTTGTCATAGCCATTAATCTTTTGAGATGTAAATAAAAGACTCCATGGAACCTGTTCGACCTTGGCATTCTTGAACCACTTATGCCCACTCACAGAGAGATCTGTTTCTTGGCTTAAAAAGTCCTCTGTGTCTTTGAGTTGAATGTCCCCCACCTTGGCTCAACATCTGTCAAATGAGAGGGAGAATTCTTGAGTGGTCTGCAGGTTAAAGCCATGGAATTTCCCAAGGAAAACAAGCTAGCTCTGACCCTCAAGATCCTCCCTTGCATCATCGCATTGGAGAAAGGTATGAGTTTCATTGGGTTCAATCCTAACAACCGGGGCCATGGGAAATCAACAGGAAATCACCCAAACACAGTGCGCATGGAAGGTTTGTAAGAGTAGACCAGAGCTATACTCTAGGCCTGAAACTCATCAACAATCTATGGTGTATGAGAAGAAAATCCTCAACGAAAAGATAGGCATTGTTTGAAATGAATGCGAGGGGTGTTGCAAAACCCAAGATCAAGCTTCAAAATGATGGGCTCTCTGTGATTAGACTGCCACCTCCCACATAGTATAGGCCATGACCAAGTTCATTAAAACAAAAATGATTTCACAACAAAGTGGGTTAGGTCCTAAAGTTTGAGAGAGAGAAACTTATAAACCAAAGTCTAGTCACAAGGGAACGTATGACAAAGAACCACACAAAAATATATCAATGTTTAAATTAAATGGTCCTTTGTTGATCCAATTAACAATCCATAAGCATGCTTGAATTCGAGGAGTCAAAACAAAGAGAATAAACTTCATAGAAAGGAACAAGGATTCATTAATAAAAACTGTGGAGACATTTTGCCTTTCATAAAATTTTCAAATAGAGCGATAATACAGTCATAAGTTTTAATGCTTTGTTTTCATTCTTTCATTCATGAACGAAGCATGAAAACAAAAACACTAGGAAAAAATGAAAACTTACAATTATTGTTTCAAAAATCCCTCGTGAAGAACAAAAAAATGTACGACCCCAATTAGGCAGCTACATAGATTATTATTTGATATAAAACGTTAAAAATATGTTGGGCTGCCAACACATCCTCACTATCATCATCTGAAGAAAAAACCAAATCATAAGAAGTCACAAACGCCAAATATGGCTTGTATGATGAAGAAGGCACAATTGTCGAAGATGGCTCATAAGCCAAATAAGGCACAATCGCCGTATTAGGCTCCCAGACCAAGAGATTTTCATCAAATTTAACATCTCTTCTAATAATAATTTCATTACAATGTGATTGAATAATTCTGTAACCTTTTATATCTTCAGAATAACCAACAAATATATACTTCTCACTTTTAGGCTGTAGTGCTTTCATTTTCTCATCAGAAATGTGAGCCCATTCTATACTACCAAATACACAAAAGTGACTTACATCTGGTTTAATTTTAGTCCAAGCTTCTTCTGGTGTTATATTTTTAAGAGCCTTTGTGGGAGTGTGATTTACTATGTAATTTTCACAGTTGATGGCTTCCGCCCAATACTTTAGACTTAATCCCTTAGATTTGATCATACAATTAGCCATTTCTTACATTCTTCACATAAAATTTTGAGTGTTTTAAACTTAGATAGATAGTCTCCAAGGGAAGAAAAATCACTTGGACTCAAGGTTAGTATTTTATTTTCTAACTGTTGTGCTCGAATAATATTGAGTTTACCAAACACAAATTCAATCGTGTTCCAAGCTTCTTTGGGGTCATCAATTCCTTGAAGGTGGTACCTTAAATTAGGAGAGATGGACATTCTGATTAGTCCACATGCTTCTTCATTCCTATTATCCCATTTGGATTTCTTATCATCATCAGTGGGTGTTGTTTCCTTTCCCAAGGTAATTCGGTACAAGCCTTTACTTCTTAATAATTATTCCATATGGGATTTACATTGGAAGTAGTTGTTGCTGGTAAGAAAGACATTACTTGTAGAATCCATATTAAATATGCAGATAATGTGGATTTAAAAATTGAAAATAATGATCTGGATGGAAATATCTCAAAACGTTATGCGGTTTTAAAAAAAACGGCACTGAAAACGGACTTCTGATGTGAGAGTGATGCCCTTTTAAAAGAAAGGCATAAACAGTAACCAAATAACCATGTGATAGTGTAAGTTGCTTTATGAAGTGACCCACTTTTATAAAGAGAAGTGGGGATCACTTTTACAATGAAGTTACCTTATAACAGAAAAGTTGCATGCAAAATAAATAACTCTAAAATAAAATATAAAACTACTTATAGTGATTCAGTTTTATACTTGAAGTGAAATGCACTTTACAATTTTTAGCATGAACTTTTTCAAAAAAAGTAACAAAAGAGAGACTTGAACTCAAGACCTCTTACTTAATAAGGAAATTTTTAACAAAATGGTCTAGAAAAACATATTGTAATGTTCAGAAGGAGGATTGGGGGTGTTGTTGTTGTGGAAGATGGCCTTGGAGAGCATGCTAAAAAAAAACTCTTTTCACACAAGAAAAAAATTTCGCTTCTCGGTGACAACACATGTTAGATCTGAATTAGCTTACCCAGAAGATGCACCTTTTCCTATCTTTTTCTAATTTTCCAGGATCACACAGGGCGTGGGGAAAAGAGCATACACAAATCTAAAAGAGTAGCAACCTGGAAATAAAAAATACAAACTGAAATAAATCAAAATAGAACTTTGCAGAAATTTTAAAAATGTGTATTCAGGCTTTATACCTTCAGATCTGACTGTAATGGTCGTATCTTGAACAAACAAAAACCTTTTCGAGTGAAAAAAAAAGTGTTCCTGAATGAAACGAGTGTTTCAGAGGCAATGGAATAGTCCTCTCAGCCCAAAAATGTATGAAAATGATAGAAAGTGGAGATAAGGCAACTCGGCTTCATGATCTCGATCTTCAACAGGAGCGGGTCTTCAAACAGGCTCTGATACCATGTTCGACAACACATGTATTCCAACAGAGGACGAAGAATTATAGTAACCACTCACATAACTATATCAAATATCAAGACACTGATGTTTTCACATGGTAAAACCCCTACGGGGAAACATCCACGGCCCCAACCAACGTGGTGTTGACGGGCGAAACAGTCCATCCGTCAACTGGAAGAGTGGAACCGGTCCGGGGTTGTCTAAATAACCCAAGTCGTTTGGTATGGACCACCCTGACGAGTTTAACGGCTCCAATGGCCACTCTGAGGTCTCATAAGGAAACCAAAGAGAAAGTGATCTGAGCTAAATAATCTAAACTAAGGAAACTAGAAACTAATAAAAACAAACTTAACTTAACTAT
>ML784081.1:302583-321404 GCA_009831015.1 Picea engelmannii | reverse complement strand
CGTGCCAATTCCATCGTTCAATCAATCGCTGAAACACAGGGTTTACATAGCTCGAGACTTATGAAACATTCAACGTATAATCCAACTTTGCAAACATAGTATGTCAAGTATCGATTTGTAAAGTCGAATATGATTAATTCATGTGCCTTGAACCATTGCTATCATACTTTATAAACATGTCCATGTATTCGATGCACATTGTATATGTTTGTATTCCAATATTTTGAGCCATGCAATCAAAATTTCTTCATATAATAATCGAATGAAAGTCCAAAACCAAGGATAAAACAATATGACCAAATCCATTATAATTTTCATAAGAACAAGACCAATAACTTTTATGCCCAAAGGTTTTACAATCAAATATATCCAAATGCGCAATCAAGGTAAGATAATGCTCAAGAACATAAGTTCGAGACAACCTTTAGCAGTCATGTGATAAACCAATGATCAAGCATCTTTCAGAAAATTAACCAAAAACGATGACAATCTAAGCAACGAAAGAAGTGTTTTCACACTTGCAGTTGTGAAAACTAAAACGAAATTGAATCGTAATTGTCGCAAATAATGAGACGAATGTCTAAAAGCACAATGCGACAATGATTTGTCGTAATACGACAAGGGGTGTAGGCAGCTCTTTGAGAGAAATCAAAAAAAATGGGTTGGCTGCCAACACGTGGCCACTTGGAGTAGTTTATTAATGCAAAGAAAAAGATTACAAAGATATTTTACAAGAGATTTTCTCACAATCGATCATCGGAAAATGACCCTCCATGCTCATTAAATAGAGATCATTGACCAATCAGGTGTTAAGCCACATATCAATGTCTATTAATATCGAGGAGAGTATGAACCATCGGACCACTCTATGTCGGGAACATATCGTGACCATTGGATTTCCTAACTATAGATGCATACTAATGCATACTAAAGAAACACACTAAGAAACAAACTTTTACCTAACGACATATTAGACCAAGTTGATATTAACTAACTCCTAAGTTTCTAAATATCCTAACAGAGACTGCATGGGCAGTCGGACCAACGTCTGCATCCGCAACCTGACAAAGAAGATCATCAACCCAAAGCCTTAAACACATGACATGATCATGTCTTAGGAATTTGGAGCCAGTTCTGAGTATATGTAGGATTTTTTTCCATTTTGTTTAGGATCGATGGTAGAGCTAAGCTACCAATTGTAAAGTTTTAATGAAACTTCTGGTTCTCTGGTCATGTGTGTAATTTGAGACTTCTTGTTTAATGAAAGTCAACGTTTTGTTCCATCTCTTTTGCTTCTAAGACTGAAAGACTTGGCCATGGATGATCTAGTCGAGTGTTGTAACTGTATTGTGATGTATGTTTGATTGCAGTGTTGTTATAACATTTTTAGCTTCCTGAAGTTTTGGATCCAAGAGGATCATGTATTCAAATCTTTTCCTCCTTAGGCTATTGGAAGATCGGATGTCCATAGTAGACCTTTACATTTTCTCCTCAAGTTCTTCCTCCTTCTCACCCTTGCTTCAACTTAATGTCTGAAGTTAGATTAAGAACTCATCTGCCTGTGCATACCAATCCAGTTTTCTGAGTTAAAGCGATATCATCCTGAGTTTTCATCCATTAGAAACCCCTTAAATTTATTCATTGTGACATAAAAATTGATGGGTATTGGGCTTACCTCTGCCACAATCTAGTGGTGACTTCTAGTGCTAACACATACCATGCTCTGGGTGCTTGTTTTATCCCATAGAGTGATTTCTTTAGTTTACAAGCTTAGTCTCCTTTGTTAGTTAATTGAAATCCTTTTGGTTTCTCAATATAGACTTCCTCTTCTAAGTGTCCATTGAGAAATGATGACTTGACATCCATCTGGTATACTTTAAATTTTTTATAGCTGGAAAAGGCTAAGAACATCCTAATTGCCTCTAATATGGCCACATGGAAAAGGTTTCTTCAAAGTCTACCCCTTAAACTTGAGAATACCCTTTAAATACCAATCTGGCTTTGTTCCTGATTACTTGACCATTCTCATGCACCTTTGTTTTGTACACCCATTTAGTTCCAATGACATTCTTATTTTTTGGTCTTGGAACTAGTTACCAAGTTTGATTTTTTTCAATTTGGTCCAATTCTTCATTCATAGCATTGACCCAATTCTTATCTTTGCATGCCTCTTTGATTGATCTGGGCTCAATATGTGACAAAAGTGTTATTTCTGTCTGATACAACAATTGTCTTCTTGTATGTACTCCATCGCTTTTATTTCCAATAATCAGTTCTCGAGGATGATTCTTTTGAGTCATTATTGAGGGTGTCTTTGTGTCTCTTCTTGGGGATTCTTTTCTTATATATTCTTCTTGAATTTATGGCAATGTTTGATATGCTGTCATATCCAAAGTTTGTCCTTTGAACACATTCTCCACTATTGGAACTATTGTTACATAAATTATTAAAAAAAATGGGATACATCAGGGACCTGCCACATTGCATTCTTTTCTTAAATGTTTACAGAGCATTTCTGACATAGTTTTTACCCAACAGGCTTGGGAGCGTTGAATGTTTGCTTAGAAGGCTCGTTAAAAAACACTTTCTTCCGTTTTTTTATTTAAATTCTTCAGCGACATTGTTGGTTCAGTGGTTCATGCTTGTTTTGTTTTGCATCTCCACTGATTTATTATTTGGATGTTGTTGTTGTTATCGTTTGCCTATTGGTGTTGTTGCAATTTGCACGTTTGGGGTTGTGCAACTGTGATTGGAACTGTGTAATTCCTAGTGGACTGGTTGTTGCTTGATTATTTGTTCCCTATGTGCTTCTTATTGTTGTTTGATTCGAGTTTGCATTTCTGACATACTTTTTACCTAACAGGATTGGCAGCGTTGAATGTTTACTTAGCAGGCTTGTTATAATACATTTTATTCCTTTATTTATTTATTTATTTATATGCTTCAGCGACATTGTTGGTTCAGTGGTTGATGCTTGTTTTTTTTCATCTCCACTGATTTCTTATTTGGTTGTTGTTATTGTTATTGTTTTCCTGTTGGTGTTGTTGCAGTTTGCACGTTTGGGGTTGTGCAAGAGCGATTGGAACTGCATCATTCCTAGTGGACTGGTTGCTTCTTTCTTCTTTGTCCACTGCATGCTGCTTATTGTTGTTTGGTTTGAGTTTGTAGGGTTCAGCTCCTACGGCTGCAGTTGGGCCTTTTGGTGCTTCTTAAATGGATTGTTATTTGCTGCTTGTTCTTGTTTGCCTAGGGTTTGCAATGTTGGGATGTTGCATCCACGGTTGGATCTATTATTACATTCTTTTGCAGTGGAATCTCCATACAATACTATTGAGATTAAAAAACATAGAAACAAATTTGCAGTCGATGTAAATTACACCTCTTAGTGTTGAACCAGAGTTTGTCGGCCTCAAATGATATTTCATTCCTGGCAATGTTTTTTCCATGGTTTATGTTTTACTATGGTTTCATAGTTATGAGAGTAAGTTTTTCTATGAGAGTGATATAGTTTTTCTTTCCCTTTTTTTCCCCTCTTGTAAACTGCATTTTTGGTTCTATAGTTTCTTGCATTTTTGTGGCCGTTCCGACCGACCATCGTTCAGTTGCATACTTAGCTAGTTTTGTGGATGTGGCTTCTCGGATAGGTGTTATTGAACTATGGTAGCTTGTTTTTAGTGTGTACATATTACACCCAGAACTTTCGTTCTCTACAATCTGACCCCGCACTCCTTGAACTCGCAACCATGCCTCTGCCTGTGATGAGTTTGTCTATCGTACCTACCTCCGGGTTCAGAAAATTTAAATATTTTGTCTCTCCCCTCCATCTCAACTACCTTCTGCCATTCCCAATAGACATTAATTATTCTTTGATAAGTCATAACTGACCAGACAGGTTCGAAAATATAGTCTTTACTAAGAAAAAATCTTGAGGACATCTCCCATTAAAATGAATAGACAGGTGAATATTATGTGATCTGGTAATTTATTTTGCCTGCATTTTTAATTTGTAAAAGAAAAAATTCCTCTTTTAGTTTTCTTAAAGGCTTCGTCATAGTCCACGAACGTGTCACCAATAGAGGCCTTGACGTCATGTCCCTCTTTAATATTGTGCATATCTTAGATGCCAGATTTGAAAATCTGCTCGGATATGGGAATGTTGATACATGCTATTAGTCACTATTCAGGGTACATATTCGAAAAGATTGGCATTAATAAGTGAAAATATTGAGAACATATGTCATTAAGATGAATTAAAACAAAATCTACGGAAGATCATCCAACATTACTTTTAAATACTTATTTTCATTTCTCTCTATTATTAAAGAGTTACGCTTTACGGTTCCTTCATTCTAATGTTCTTGGTCATGGACATGTAAGACAAGTTAGAGATGCGATTGAGGCCCAAATGAAAGAAGAGAGACTGGTTTTATGTGACGTGAAGAACAAATATCTTCTGGTAGGTGCGCTCCATGTATTGGATGCTTTAGTTGGTTGAAAAGCCTACCTTGAGATTTTTTTGTTGAACTTCTTTGTTTTTTTGCTAGGAGTTGTAATGGATTTTCAGGTCACGTGAGAAATACTTCCTCGTTGAAGTATATATTTTCTTCGAACAACAAATATTTGGCAAGTGTTTCGATTTCTGCAGATCCCATAAGAATTTCTCTTCGTCGGGGGCGTCACACTTACCATGGGTTGCAAAAATTGTCTTTGATGTTCTCGAATGATGTGAAATATGGCTTCATTTGTGGATGTAACCAGAGTCGGGTCACATAAACTTTATGGGTGGATAAAATGACAGATTATCACTATAAAAGTTTCTATTTCAAATTTTGTTGAGCTACTTTTGGGTTTGGTAGCCATATTGAGAGACAACCATGTTCTTTGTAAAATTTTGTTTGGTTTCCTCTAGATGTAGTTGCAGTATCCACAGATTTGACGTCGCCTTCGAAAATTCTATACCTTTATGTTGGCCACCATATCTGCCACCGCTATGACGAAATATATATTCTGATGCGATTTGCACCATTTGATACACTTACCAGAACTTTGTTACCCAAAGAAGTCATGTGCCTCAACAAAATAAAATTTTGCAGTTGTCTTGGATGTTCCTTCCTTTTTACTATAATAAAGAAAGGAAGTTCAGCGTACAAATCTTCAGGAAGGATTTTTTACTAAACAAATGATTGAATACAGGGAGAATAGCAGTGACAACATACTTGATTTTTTTTCTCGTCCCATAGCTAGAGTCACATAAAACGACTCCCTCAACTTTTAATTTGTCTTGAATCACATTTCAAAGTTGTCTCAGATGTCAATGGTTGGGGACATTGCAAGGAAAGCACCTTAAACCCCAAGTTTTTGATGATAGAGGGATATTAATAGTTGGCAAAGAATGGAATGTTGAATAACCAACTATTGCAAGCAGGCCATATCTGAAAGAGACAAGCTATTCAAAAAACTGGGATAGATCTAGTTCGCAGTACCAATTAAGTCGAAGACCCGCAATTTATATTCAACTCATTTTTTGCGAATAAAGAATTTGATCGTCAAGAAAACCGTGAACAAGCTTCATCAATGCACATATTGTTTTTGGGTCAGTGCTAGGCCAAATCGCAATCATTGTGGCAAATAATCTTCCCTGTATTTTGTAACCCATATTATTTTAATAGAGAATAATTGTGGTTTATTTTTTTTATAGTGTTTTCCAATCTCTGGTATTGCTTTTCATTTTATTTTGTTCCTTTTTTCCTTGTGTGTCATTAAAAATGGATGACAAGCCTTTCTTTCTGCAACCCAGTGCTTCAATTTAAATAAAGGCTACTATGTTAGTTGCTTGAATTTTACATTGAAGATTAATTTTTTCATAGGCCATACTTATGTGGTGGCGGTCGTATACTTAAATAAAGAAATTGGAGGACCCATCCTACTTTCATTCTTCAAGTCCCGTAAATAGAATGAATTAATGACTTACAAAAAGGCAACTCAAGTATTGATGCAATGTTCCTATTCAGTATCTTGCATATATTGTAGCTTCTTCTATTTGATAATATCCATGCATATATAGTAATATGAGTACTATTGGAGTAAATATAAAAACTTCCTCTTGGGCAAAAGTTAGGCAATTATCTGTTCGTCGGGTCCCGGGTTTGCGGTATTGAAAAAACTATGTTGCTTGTTCTGTCATATACATCTTGCAGGAAAAGAGCTTCCATGATTTGTAATTTATGCTTTAACTAGTCATAACTCACCAGGGGTTGGAAAATCTTGGCATTAATAAAGGAACGACTAAAGCTTCCTTGCTTAGTTAAATCACACCAAATTTTGATTACATTTAATTTAATTCAGGTATTAATGTTTATGGAGAGTCGACGTTTTCTCATGTCATTGCAAGGAATACAAGATGATTAAATGATAAGGAATTTATCTCGTTGAAACCACAATGCAAAATCATGTTTCTTGTTGCGTTATATACATCTTGTAGTAAAACATTTCGCGGTTTCAATGAAATTTGCGAACCGAAGAGCATCCTAGAAATTAGGAAATCATTTTCATTTGAAAGAGAAGCAATCCATTACTATATATTAGTACGAATACTATTCAAATCAATATCAATTTTTTTTCCCTTGTTCCGTCATATACATGTTGCAACAAAAGAAGTTCAGTGATCTACAGTTTATGCTTTTACTAGTAAGAACCCACCAGGGATTCAAAACCATTGTCATTAATAAACATTGTTACACGTCTTCTAGAGAGACCTTGTCTTCTTCCATGTATTATCCCTTTCTAGTTATATACTTAGTCACCTTTCTATGATCATCGGTTCCAACTTTGGCATGTTGACATATCTTTATATCCATCTATATCCTCGCATGACGAATCCGACCGACCTCTCTTTCTTTTCATATTTAGTCAATTTTATGCTCGCGGTTGTCGGGTTGATGCTTTTGAACTATGCTACTTCTTGTTCCATGAGATACATTTTCCACTAAAAATTTTCGTGCTCCACAATTCCACCACGGACTCCTCCATCCATTTTCCCTTTTTTTCTTCCCGTGTATTATGAGACTATAAAGTATGGACATGATATTTTATAGAGCATGTCTGGCTTCCGCATTCCATACGTAGCCACTTTTTGGATCGCGAGTTCTCAGGCAGGCAGGCTCAAAATTGGGCCTCCATTGTTCTGTGCCCTACAAATAGCACCCATAATTACATGATATAAAAATTGACAAGTAGACCTACGAGCTTCCTAACTCAACATTTCACTTCTATTGTTCCATGTCCTTCAAACAACGGTCGCATTTCCACGATATAGAAATTGACAAATGGACTCCAGGACTGGCGGGGTCAAGATAGCCATTGTTTATGGATGGCGATCCCTATAAACTATCTAACAGTATCTAGAAACATTATTCTCAATACTAAATTATCTCTTACTACTGACAATTGGACAAACTCGTATGAAACAGTTGGCATCACACCCTCCGCAATATACAAATTGACTACTGGATTCCGACATCTTCCTCTCTTACGTGTCACAGATTATGCTTTGAAATGTTCCAAGCAATAAAATTTGAATGTCGGGGCCACACGTCTTCTGGAGAGACCTTGTCTTCTTCCCATGTATTATCCCTTTCTAGTTATATACTTAGTCGCCTTTCTATTATCGCGGGTTCCAATGTTGGCGTGTTGACATATATTTATCTCCATTTATATCCTCACATGACGAATCCGACCGACCATTGTTCCTTTTTGTATCTAGTCAATTTTATGCCCGTGGTTGCTGGGTTGGCGCTTTCAAACTATGTTGCTTCTTGTTCCGTGAGAGACATTTTCCACTCAAAATTTTCGTGATCTACAATTCCACCATGGACTCCTTTGTCCTTTTTCCCTTTTTTTCTTGCCATGTATTATGGGACTATAAAGTATGGACATGAGATTTTATAGAGCATGTACAGATTCTGCATTCCATACGTAGCCACTTTTTGGATCGCAAGTTCTCGAGTGGGCAGGATCAAAACTGGGCCTCCATTGTTTCGTGCCCTACAAATAACATCCAGAATTCCACGATATACAAATTGAAAAGAATACCTACGGGATGGATGGCTCAACATTGCACTTTTATTATTCTGTGTTCTCCAAACAACGCTCATAGTTTCACGATATACAAATTCACAGACATATTCCAGGGTTGGTGAGGTCGATATTGCCATTGTTTATGAATGGCAATCCCTATCAACTATCTAACAGTATTTGAAAACATTATTTCCAATACTAAATTAGCTCTTACTAGTGACAAATAGACATACTGGTATGAAACAGTTGGCATCACATCCTTCTCAATATACAAATTGAATATTAGATTCTGACATCGTCCTCTCTTCCGTGTTACAAATTATGCATTCAAATGTTCCTAGCGATACAATTTGAACGTCGGGGCCTCTTGTCTTTTGGAGAGACATTGTCAACCTATTTTGGATCCTTCTATTTTCGGGTTCGCGAAATGTCCAATCATTAGAAACTATTTCAGATTGTCTTTTTCAAACTCTCCTAGTTCGTGTTCTGTAATATTAATCTTGCACTCGAAATTTCCTCTCTCTACAATTCCACCGTGCACTCATATCTTTTTCCCTTTTCTTCTTTGCAAGATACCAGATATAATAAATAAGCAGAACATAAATAAAATGCTAGAAATGGCAGAATAACAATAATATAACCAACATAATCTCCACAATAACACATAAATAATATGAGAACAACAACTAAAATAACACTTTGATTCAGAAAGCAATGTTTATAGGCCTCTTCGAGGGGGCAACATCCAGATGAGTAGTGCTCTGTTACAATAATCTCCAAGCTAGGGTTTTCATACCCTCAACCCTTATTTATACTAAATATGTCTATTAAGAGAAGCATCTAGAGGAAGATCCTTCTAGAAGCAAAAGCTTCTATTAGGTCTTGTTACATCCACCTTATTCTATTTTATTGAAAGGCCTTATTAATATTGACCTTTATTACATTTGAATACATTGATATACCTATGTGTGGGTTAGGACCTTAACATGTCCACCCCCTTAAAAACAACCTTGTCCTCAAGGCTTGAGATGTGGAAATTTCTGCAGAATGGTAGCTGGTTCCTAAGTGGCATCTGTTGGAGTCATATCTTTCCACTATACTAGCACTTCCTTGATGGTTCTCTGACGCAGGCGACACGCTAACACTGGTCCAAAACTATTTCTGGTTGTATCCAAATGGATCCTTCTTTAGCTAACTCTGGAAGGTTGGTTTGAATTTGGAAACTGGTTCCAATCACCTTCTTCAAGCATGAAACATGAAAAACAGGATGTAGCTTCGACTGAATGGGCAGAGCTAACTGATATGTGACTTGTCCCACATGCTTGAGAACTATGTAAGGACCATAAAGTTTGGGCACTAGATTCTAACACTGCTCGGCCTTGAGGGAAGTTTGCATATATGGTTGCAGTCGCAGAAACACCTGATCCCCTTCTGCAAATTGACGTTCAGAGCGACCTTGATCTACTTGCTACTTCATGCAATTATGTGCCATGACCAAGTTCTCTTTAAGGTTGTGAAGAATATCCTCTTGGGCTGTAAGTGTTTGGTCAACCGCTTGGACCTTCGAGGTACTCGGTAAGTATGAGAGAACTTAAGGTGGATTCTGTCCATATACCACTTCAAAAGGAGTCATGCGAGTGGCTATATGGTATGTAGTGTTGTACCACCATTCGGCTAAGGGTAACCATTGAGTCCACTGGTGTTGTTTTTCAGAGGAAAAGAACCTCAGATATGTTTCCAAACACTTGTTGACAACTTCCGTTTGACCATCCGTCTGGGGATGATAACCTGGGCTGAGATGAAATTGTGTGCCTTGTAGCTTAAATAGTTCTTGCCAAAAATTTCTTGTGAAAGTTGGGTCACGATCAAAAACAATAGAGTGCAACATGCCATGAAGCTTGAAGACCTAGTCCATGAAAATTTGGGCCACCGTGTATGCAGTAAATGGGTTGTGGAGAGCACAAAAATGAGCATACTTGGAAAGGCGATCCACCACCACCATTATGACTGATTTATTCCCCGATTTGGGTAAGCTTGTAATAAATTCCATATAGATATCCTTCCAAATAGCAGGGGGAATCAAAAGCAGTTGGAGGGTGCCCAGAGATTTGATTGTTTCTCCCTTGTTGCGTTGACACACCTCACATTCAGCAACAAACTTATGGATGTCCTGTTTCATACCATCCCCAAAAAAGGAACGTTTGACCCTGTCATATGTTTTGGTGAACCCTGAGTGCCCCGCTATGGGTGTAGCATGAAGCTTAGAAAGTATAGTGTATTTGAGCTTGGATTGTTTACTTAAATACAAGAGGCCTTTGTATCGAAGCTCATCCTGGAGCCAGGAGTACCCTGGGGAAGTCAAAGCCTTGTTCTGCAATTGCTGGATTGGATGGAAACTTTTGGGATGTTGAAGCCATTCCTGGTGCACAACTTGGAGCCAATTGGGTACAATGAAGGAAAGAGAAAAAAGGGATCCTTCGTCTTCATATTTCCGAGACAATGCATCCTCCACAACATTGTGTTTTCCCTTCTTGTAAATGATCTTATAATCATATCCAAAGAGCCTAGTCACCCATTTTTGTTGCTCCTAGGAGGAAATGCATTGTTCTAGAAAGTACTTGAGGCTTTGATGGCCGGTCTTAATTTGGAAGCGTTTCCCCAAGAGACAAGGACACCACAACTCAATGGCATGCAAAATCGCTAACATTTCCTTTTCATAAATGGGTTTGCCCAGATTCCGTTTAGACAGTTGCTTATTGGTGAAGGCCAAAGGTCGACCCTCTTGCATAGGGACAATGTTGATTCCTTTCCTTGAGGTATCACATTCCAACACAAAGGTCTTTGTGAAATCGGGAAGGGCCAGAACCAGAGTGGTGCACATGGTCATCTTTAAGGTTTGAAAAGCTTGAGCAACTGCTGGAGTCCAAGTGAAAGAGTTCTTTTTGAGGAGAGCCATGAGAGGTGTTGCAATCTTTCTGCAGTTCTTAACAAACTTGCGATAATACCCTGTTAGGCCCAAAAATCCATGCAATCTTTTGAGAGTCTTTGGGTGCGACCAGTCTTGCATAGCTTCAATATTTTTTGGGTCCACCCTGAGGCCATCCTTTCCCACTAGATGACCCAAGTATTCTACTTCTGAGGCACCAAAATCACATTTGATCCACATGAGTAAGATGGTATGTCCAGGTTTTGATATAGATGAGGATATCATCAAAGAAAACTAAGACATGGTTCATGAGGCTCTGGAAGGTGGAGGGGGCGTTACACAAACCAAAGGGCATGACCAAAAACTCATAGTGGCCCTCATGAGTGTGAAAGGTGGTCTTGGGAATGTTGGCCTCTTTCATACGTATCTGGTGATAGCCTGAGCGAAGATCAAGTTTGGTAAAGAATTGGGCACCACTCAATTCATCCAGGAGGTCATCAATGACAGGAATGAGAAATTTGTCTTTGATGGTCAGTTTGTTGAGAGAATGGAAGTTAGGACACATTCTCCAAGATCCTTCTTTCTTCAGTACCATGACGACCAGAGATGAGTAAGGGCTCATAGTAGGATGGATGATGCCTGTAGTAAGGAGTTCCTAGACCATTTTCTCAATTTCATTTTTTTGTGCAAAGGGGTGGCGATATGGATGGATATTGGGGGGAAGGCCTCCTGGGACAAGAGGAATGGAATGATCATGAACACCGCAGGAAGGAGGGAGGCCTTGGGGAGTGGAAAATACCATTTGATGTTTAGAAAGGAGGGCTTAGAGGTCTTGGGGCACTGGGGGTTGTCTCTATGGATTCTATGGCATGGAGTTGGGAAATGACACCAGAATGACCTTTTTTGAGCAGCTTTTCCATGCGATGGGAACTAATGACCTCAATTGAACCAACAGTGATACCTTGGAATTTATATTGGTGGCATTCTTGGTCAAATTGCATGGTTAAGTTCTAAAAATCCATGAGAATGGGACCCAAAGTCCTTATCCAGTCTACACCCAACACAACGTCGCAACCACCCATGTCAATAGCAAACATATGGGATTTTAGATGGTAGTCACCGATTTGGAGACACATTTTCATAGCGCCCGCCACATTTCATAGAACCACCATTGGAAATCATGATTTGGAAATTATTGACAGCATGGATGTAGAAATGGGTTTCTTGGGAAATGTGGCGATGAATAAAATTCTAGGTGTTGTCAGTATCAACCAGAATGATGACCTTTCGGTGTTTGATGTAACCGATTAACTTGAGGGTTTGGGGGGTAGAGAATTCGGTGAGAGCATTGAGGGAAATGATCGGTTCCAGTTTGGGATGGTCGGAGGGAGGGTTTATGTCAGTGATTTCTGGTGACTCGAGCACAAGGGGATTTGCAACATCCTCTTCCGGAGTATCCTCAGAGATGGCCATAAAAAGATTTTGTTCCTTACATTTGTGGCCCAGGAAATATTTGTCATCATAATTATAACAGAGGCCTTTGAGTTGGCATTTAGCCATTTCAGCCCTGGTCAATTTTTGGATCTTTAATGGGGCGGAGGGAGTAATGGGGTTTACTGGTTTAGGGCGAGGGATAAAGGAAGGCTTACGGTTTTGAGAGGAAACAATTTGTTGTGCTTCTTTAGATTTTTTAGTAGCCTCCACCCAACTCGCAGGTTGAGCCATGAGGACATGGGCCTGGATATCCTCTTTGAGGCCACTGATAAAACACTCTCGAAAGAAAGCATTAGTCATTCCCTTTGTTCAAAAAGTGAGGCGCCCAAATGCAAATATGAAGTCTTCTACTATTCCTGATTGTTTCAATTTTGTCAAATGGCCCAAATGGTTGGTGTCAGTGTCAAAGAATTCATAAAGCTCAGTCACAAATTGGGTCCAAGCAATATACCCTTGACGGGAATTTTTTTTCCATTGCCACCATTGCCAACATTCTTGACCTAGATGGAGAACACCATACCGGAGTTTGGCCAAATCATTTGTAATGTTGTAGAGAGAGAAATAATGTTCCATTTAGGTGACCCAACTAATGGGGTCTAAGCCATCAAATTTGGTTACATCCACCTGCGGAAGGTGTATGTCCTGTTGAAAGTGATGGGGCTGAAAGGTATGGGAATGAGAAGAAGTTTCACCTTCAGTATTTGTATGTGCGTTAGGAAAAGGATCATCGATAGGGATCTTGAGTTTGGTGCAGAGTGATACAAAGACAGATTCAAGCTAGGTGGTCAGTTCTTGTTTGACTTCCGCCATTGTGAACTACACAGATGCATTTATGGTGGTATTGATGGATGTATCATGGGAGGCAATAGTAGCATTGAGTTGTTGAACTTCTTTTTGGGTCTCGAGGAAACTATATTGCAAGGTGTTGAAGTGAAACTCCAGTTCTTGGCTATGGGTATGGGGCATGAGGGTGGGTGAACTAAAAAGGGAGTGGGCAGGGTCAGAAATTTTTGCAGAAAAATGATATGGATGAATGTGATAAGGGAGAAGATATGAATCTAATGGAATAGGTCTCAAATAATGGTGAAAAAATTTCCATATTTTTTTTTCTTTTTTTTTTTTTTTTACAGCTACGAGGTTATACTTCGGTCTGAAGAATGTTGCAATGTTAAAATACCCAAATTATTAACCAGAAAGAAATGTGTATTTACTTGGAAACCCGAACAGAGTTGCGTGACAATAGATCTGGCTGGTTTAATTTGTTTATGTTTATGTTCCCTAAGAGTTAGGTATTCAAGGGTTCTACATACAAGGGTTTTCCCTGTGCTATAGCTCTTTGATATATGTGTGGGGTCCAACAGTAGTACTCAACTCAATATCTCAAGGCACTAACTACGGAGGATAGATCGTACCCTTAGCCGTACTACCTGACTACCCAGGTATTAGAGAGTATCTTCCTGAGTGCTATTCTCGGTGACACTATAGCAGTCCGGCAACCAATAGGTTTATCTAAATAGGGCTTCAAGAAATCTAGGCCGATCCATACATAGGTGTTGTCTGATGTGCTACCACTCGAAGGGGTACCAACAGGGGTTACAAGGGTGGCCAACAGATGTGCGCTTAAGAACCACTTGTATTTCCTGCATGTATGAATCCCTCAACCACAGTTTTATGCGTGTAACAACAAATATCTGTGGCTTAAAGACGTCGGAATACGTCTCTACCCTAAAAAAAAAATACCCACAATTTCTTCCAAGGAAAGTGCTCTGATACCACTTGCAAGATACCAGAAATAATAAATAAACAGAACAGAAATAAAATGTTAGAAATGGTAGAATAATAATAATATAACCAACATAATCTCCATAATAAAACATAAATAATATGAGAACAACAACTAAAATAGCACTTTGATTCAGAAAGCAATGTTCACAGGCCTCTTCGAGGAGGCAACCTCCAGTCGAGCAACACTCTGTTATAATAATCTCCAAGCTGGGGTTTTCATACCCTCGACCCTTATTTATACTAAATATGTCTATTAAGAGAAGCATCTAGAGGAAGATCCTTCTAGAAGTGAAAGCTTCTATTAGGTCTTCTTACATCCGCCTTATTCTATTTTATTGAAAGGCCTTATTAATATTGACCTTTATTACATCCGAATACATTGATCCACCTATGTTCGAGTTAGGACCTTAACATTTTTCTTGTGTGTTATCGAATTATGGTTATATACTTTGTCGCCTTTCTATGATCGTGGGTTCCAGTGTTGTCGGGCTGACATATATTCATTTCCATATATATCCTCACATGATGAATCCGATTGACCATTGTTGCTTTCCATACTTATGCAATTTTCCATTGTTTACGGATGGTAATCCCTATCAACTATCTAACAATATCTGAAATCTTTATTTTCAATACTAAATTAGCTCTTACTAGTGACACCTGGACACACTGGTATGAACCAGTTGGCATCACATCCTCTGGAATATACAATTGACTACTGGATTTCGACATCATCCACTCTTCCATGTTACAGATTATGCATTGAAATGTTCCGAGTGATACAATTTGAACGTTGAGGCCTTGTGTCTTCTGGAGAGACCTTGTCAGCCTATTTTGGATCCTCCTGTTGCGGGGTTCATGAAATGTCCAATTCTTGGGAACTATTTTGGTTTGTCTCTTTCAGACTCTGTTGGTTCTTATTCCTTAATATACATCTTGCACTCAAAATTTCCTCTCTCTACAATTCCACTGCGCACTCTGTTGGGTATGTGTTATATTATTTGCATGTGTGTGTGTGTGGGTGCATCAGATACGACAACTGCGTCTGACGATCCCTTCACCTAGAGCTCTACTGTGTGCATCAGGCACTTTCCTAGGGGGGTCCTAGGGGGGGGCAGGTATGCCCCCCCCTGGTTATGCACAACATTCAGTAACGGGCGATATCCCGGGGCAGTGCCCCAAAATTGTTTTTGGGCGGTTTTTGCTATGTTTAGTGGATTTTGCTATTTTTAGCGGATTTGTAAATTAATCCCAAATTAATGGATTAGGGTTTTGGTATCTACGAAATACCTAAAAACATTGTATATATTGGATGGTGAATGGTGATATTTGATATAATGAAAATAAGAAAGGTTTTCCCGATTGAGGGTTTCCGGTATAAAATCTTTGTGTACTCTGTGTATGAGCCATTGATTAATTTCTATATTGCTTAAGAATCTATATGCATTTCTTTACTGTGTAGTTTTAAAACTTACATGTGGTATCAGAGCTCATTTTTGGCTTCAGAGGGATGCCTTTGTTGCTGAGGGTTTGGCTCGATCTTGATAGATCAAGTTTATCTTGGGTTTGTGATAAACCTGGGTTTAGTGGGAGATTTTGCAGTAGATATTCAAGTAAAGAAAGAGGAATGGCGAGCTCATCTAGAATTGAGATAGAGAAGTTCAACTGTAAAAATTTTGAGCTATGGAATCTCAAGATGGAGGACCTTCTTGTGGACAAAGAACAATGGATCATTGTAGATCCTGGTACACAGTCTACTGGTACACCGTCTACAAGCACACAGGCTACTAGTACACAACCTACCAATACACCAACTACTAGTATATCAAAGGAATATTGGGACAAGTTGGACATAAGAGCAAGGAGTAATATTCGACTCTACCTGGAAGATTCGGTGTTATTGAATGTCTCAGGAGAATCTACAACCAAGGAACTATGGGATAAGTTAGGGAATTTGTATCAATCAAAGTCCCTGGTAAACAAGTTGTTTCTTCAAAAGAAGCTGTATCTTCTTAGGATGGAAGATGGAGATTCTGTGATAAAACATCTAAATGCCTTTAATACTCTAGTAAGTCAACTTGGATCTATTAATATTACGATTGCAGAAGAAGATAAGTGTATTACTTTGTTATGTTCTTTGCCAAACTCTTGGGATAATATAGTTGTAGAAATAGGTAGTACCACTCAATCTACATTGAAGTATGAGGATGTAGTTGCTTCCTTGTTATCTGAAGAGATGAGGTGAAAAAGCATGGATGGTCACAACATAGATGCTTTATTTGTAAGAGGGCATACCCAAGACAGGAACCCTGGTAAGCCTTCTGGATGGAGATCTAAATCTACAGGTACATCTAAGTCTCCAGTAAAATATTTGAGGAAATGTTGGAAGTGTGGTAAAACAGGGCATTATAAGAAAGATTGCAAGTCTAAGAAGGTTGAAAAACCAAAGGGATTTGATAGTACCTCTTCCAAAGAGGCGAAAACATCCACTGAAGAAGGAGGTGATGTTTACTTAGCATCTACAAGTACACATGTAGACCATGATGTATGGTTGATCGACTCAGGTGCATCATACCATATGACTCCTCACAGGGAGTGGTTCTTTGAATATGAAAAATATGATGGTGGTGATGTATTCCTAGGAGATGACTTGACAACAAAAATCTTGGGAAGTGGAAGGGTTAAGTTGTTGCTAAATGATGGAATGATTAGAACTCTTCCCAGGGTTCTACACATTCCAAAACTAGCCAGGAGCCTAATATCTGTAAGCAAGTTGAGTGATGCAGGAGTGAAAGCTGTATTTGAAAAGAACACTTGCAAGATGGTACGAGGAGAAATGGTGTTGATGAGGGGAGTTCATTGTGGAACTCTATATAAGTTGTTGGGAATAACTTATACTAATGGGTGTAACAGTTCTGTTGTCCTTGAGCAGAAAAATGAAGGAGACAAGACCAATACTATCCTAGAAAAGAAGACCATGTTGTGGCATCAAAGACTGGGGCATATTGGAGAAAAGGGACTTAAAACACTACACGGTAAAGGTATGATTGAAGGTATGTCTAATTGCACTCTGGATTTTGATTTCTGTGAAAATTGCATATATGGTAAATAGAATCGAGTAAAATTCCCATATGGTGCTACAAGAGCAAAGGGGATCTTAGAGTTGATACACAGGGATGTGTTTGGACCTGTTCCTGTTCCATCCCTAGGTAAATCTATGTATTATGTTTCATTCATAGATGATTTTTCAAGGAACACATGGATTTATTTTCTTAGAAAGAAATCTGAGGTATTTGATAAATTTAAAGAGTTTAAGGCTCTGGTAGAAAATCAGATAGAGAAGAAAATAAAGGTATTGAGAACAGATAATGGTGGAGAATTCTGCGGAAATGAATTCAAATAATTCTGTAAGAAGTGTGGTATAGCAAGGAAGTAGACTACTCCATACACTCCTCAGCAGAATGGAGTTGCAGAAAGGATGAATAGGACACTGATGGAAAAAGTAAGGAGCATGCTCAACGGTGCTGGGTTAGGATAAGAATTCTAGGTAGAGGTAGTGAGTACAACATGTTACCTGGTCAATTGATCACCTTCATCAGTGTTGGATGATACAACTCCACATGAGGTATGGTCTAGAAAGAAACCCTCTCTTCAACATCTTAGAGTGTTTGGTTGTGATGCTTATGTACATGTTCCAAAGGAAAATAGGAGTAAGTTGGATAATAAAGCTGAAAAGTGTATCTTTATTGGTTATAAAGATGGTGTGAAAGGTTATAAGCTTTGGAGCCTAGAAACCAAGAAAACTGTTTACAACCAAGATGTTGTTTTCAGAGAGGTAAAAGATGTGTCCAAACAAGAATTCCTACCAACGCAAGACGAAACTGAGAAAATAGAGCTTGAGTTGGATGATGCAAAATCTGAATCATCTGAAAAAGAGGAAGTAGAGGAAGAAAAAGAATAAGAAGAAGAACCTCATACCCCAGTATTGAGGAGATCAGTGAGAGATAGAAGGAAACTAGAAAGGTATAGTCCACCTAATTTTCATTCCAATTTTTCTTTATCTATTACTGATGATGATCCTAGAACTATCAGGGAAGTAGTGAATTCATAGGTTAGTAAACTCTGGAAGAAGGCCATGGTTGAAGAAATGGATGCCTTGGATAAGAATGAGGCATGGGATATAGTTGAGCTTCCAGCTGGAAGAAAATCAGTTGGTAGAAAATGGTTGTTCAAGAAGATGTTTAATGCACAAGGTAAAGTGGAGAAATACAAAGCTCGGTTAGTAGGAAAAGGTTATTCCCAGGTAGAGGGAATTGACTTTGGTGAGATTTTTTCTCCTATTGCTAAGTTAACTTCTATTAGATTTATTTTATCTATTGCTACTGCTTTTGATATTGAAGTGGAACAAATGTATGTGAAGAAAACATTCCTACATGGGGATCTGGAAGAAGAAATCTACATGAAGCAGCCAGAAGGCTTTGTAGTGAAGGGAAAGAAAGAGCTAGTCTGTAAGCTAAAGAAGTCACTATACGGTCTGAAG
>ML784081.1:269107-293946 GCA_009831015.1 Picea engelmannii | reverse complement strand
TCTTTCAGGATGAAGCTTCCAACAGTGGTCTTCATCATGGCCATCTTTTGAACAATGTTTACATGTGAAATTTTCTCCCTCCTTCTTCACAGCAACATTCTTCCTGCCATTGCCTTTGAATTTCTTCTTCCCTTTGTCTCCTTGGTTGTATGTCTTCTTGAAACCCTCATGAGTATCGTTATGTGCCCTTGCTTCCAAATGAGTAGCCTGTACACAAACCTCATGTAGATTCGAAGGATTAAACATAAGTATAGTATGCCTCAAATAACTATGCAAAGTACCAATATATTTGAGCAATGTTTCCTGTGAAGACAAATCAACTCCCAAAACCAAAGATCTTCTCCTAAATTCCTGAGTAAAACTTTGTACATTCTGTCTTTTAGCTTGTCTAAAATTCTGCCATTCCATGGTTTCCTTTTGTTTATATGTCAATGGATAAAATTGTTTTTTAATTGCTATAATGAAATCATTCCAAGAAAGCAAAATTTTTCCATGTTTTTTCATTTCTTCTTGTGTCTTAGATTCCCACCAAATAAGTGCTGAACCATCTAATATTAATGAAGCAAGATATATTTTGGTTTCATCATCTTGAATCTTTTGTATTCTAGAATATACTTCAATTTGACGTATCCAATTATCTAACTTTTCAGCGTTAACTTCTCCATTATAAATTGGCAACTCAAATTTTATATCAAGATTTAATGAAGGAATTTGCAAAGGAGTTTTACCATGCCCCTTTGGAGAATTCAGAAGATGTTTCGAACTAGTAGAAGAAGAAGAAGAAGATGATGATGGAGGAGGAGAGCGTGGTGGAGAAGCACCATTCCCTCCATTTCCACTTGGAGTTTTGTCACCACCGCCTCCCTTATGCATTGAAGGGTTGGAGGCTTCACCCTGCGACAATATGTTCCGTTCCATCAAGATCTTAATCGTATCTCTCAACTCCATGACAGCCTCTCTGAGATCTTCATTTTCAACCGAAACACGTTCATGACTTTCTGCATGAGCCATGCTTGGTGAATGTCTCTCTGAAACTTGCGGTGAATGAATCTACTTCCTCCTTGTCGGATGAGAACTTGGCTCCACAATTTGACCTTATCCTCTTGTGAGTTTTAACCTTGTGAGCATCAGAAACAAAACTTGCAAAAAATCAAGTCTTCAAAACCAGTGCTCTGATACCAACTTGATCTATAAATGAAGAAGACTTGAAAAACTTGAAAATTATTGCAAGTGAATGTTATGTGTTTAAAGCAAAAGGATCAGTTTGCAACACATATATTTAAGGATTCCTTATGCAAGTTATACATAGACAACAGCATAATCATTGAACATAAACACATAAACACAACAATTGATAAAGGAGTTCACCCCTCTTATGGGCTACATCTCCTGGTCCAGCTTCCAATGGACAATTATTATTAATTTCTCAAAAAAGTGCTCAAAAACATGTCTTACAATGCTCAAACTGACAAATCGACTGCTCCAATGGCTTCAGAGCGTCCCAAAACCCCTTTCTGGGCTCTTTCGGCACCTCAATCGGTCGAAAAACGAAGAACTTAGGCCTCCTGGAAGTCCCCCTGTTCAAGCTTGTTGTCTCTGCATCTACAAAATGCACCCTTCCCCAGTGAACCTGGCTCACACACATTATATGGCATAAAAACCCAGCACTGGGCGCAACCATGCCAACGGTGCAAACCGTAGAATGGTTAAGGGTGCGCCAACCCCTAACCGCCTCGGCACCTGGGCGTATGGTGCATATGACCGTATGCTTGGCAAATGAGTGGTTAAGTCGTTATAACTATTGAAACTTCCCCGCGCTCCACAAATGGTCACATGGAAACCCATGTGACCGGGTTCCGCGCCCATGGGGCCACACATAACCACGTGACTTTCCATGTTAACTTTCCCACGCATTCCTTTACACAAATATATGGTTATAATAATACACATTGTCGCGGGCTTTGGTTTCGCACCAATACATGGTCACATATGTTATCCATGCGACCGCGGGTCGGGACTGAGCCCTGACCTGCCCCCTTTCCATTTAATACAATAAAAAAATTTAAAATATATTAAAACCATGTATTAAATAAGAACCACCCGATGGCTCATTGGTAGAAGGGTCGTGCGAAGGTGTTTTGCATTGGGGAGGTCCGGGGGTTGAATTCCGCAGACTCCACCACAAATTTTACATAACCAAATAACCAAATAATGAGTGACACATGGCACCCACAGATTGGGCCACGTGTCCTCATACCATTTTCCACCAAAATGACACGTGTCATCTCCCGATTCGTCAACAGTCAACCAATCAACATCTGCCACATCACCACTGTACGGTCGTACGGTCCTGCCACGTCAGACTGTATGGACTGTACGGACTGGTACAATCAGCAACATTTTTTTTGCCTGTTTGGCTTGACGAACAGATCGCGATATCTTCTCCATACGGAGTTCATTAGACAAAGTAAATATACCGCCAGAATCAAGAAGACAAGATAGATGCAATGGCACTATTTTCGTCGCATTCTGAGCACTTTGAAATTTGAGCAAAATTTGATCCCCTGATCACATGCATTGCACAAATATTTGTGCAGGGTTATATTATCCCTTCCAAATTTTCATTTCATTCATCGTCTGGAGGAAACAAATGTTCTTGTAGGCTTATGGTAGTATTTCGACCACATTTTTGTGGAGATACAGTAAATATCTTTGGACATGAGGACCATAACTTCTAGTGGTCCAGGGCATACTTTCACTATTCATCCCATTCTACCCAGAAGGAATTGATTTGGTAACACTCGTGCATGCTGTGTCCCTAAGGTTTTTGACTATAAGAAGGTGTTCTCTTCGTGCATCAAAAAACATATTCCAAACCAAATAATTATTCCATTGCGTGACCATTCTCCTGTTTCTTTGTCACCTCAGGTCTTCTGCAAGATGTTAAAATTTACAGAGCCAACATTGACGTTTAGAAGACAAGACTCTAATCAGTTCCTAGAAAAAAATGACAATGGGTTGGACATCTTATCCAAGTTCCTCGAAGACCTGGAAAAAATTCCTAAAGATATCACAAAGTTGCAGGTAAGTTCCTTTAGAAATCCATTCCTGGAAATTGCTTGGTTGTTTACAAGATCAATGGGACAGGCATCCACAACAAGCATTTCCCATATAATTATTTATATTTTGTACTTCATAGTCAAGGAAAAATTCATTTACGATTGGGGGAAGCTAATTTTGATTAAGATCTATTCCCAGTTGTCATGATTCAAAGAATCAAATAAATTTTATATGTCATCGTACTTGATTTCGCAATAGTGTATTGTTATCCATTTCCAAAACTTTCTCTTTCCAATAAAATGAACTGTGGATTCGATCCAGTAACATTTTGGTACCAGGACCTGTGGAGGCACAAGGCATCCCATTGTTTTTATGAATTTTTTAGTGGTTTTGTCTCCATTTTCAAATATTTATTATTAGGGAAGGATGCTCTATGGCTGTCTGGCCAGGCAAGGGGGTTTTTGAATAGGAAGGGCACACTTGAACAAAAGGAAAATCATAGTGTACTCATGGTCTTTGGCTCCAAGGAAAATCCTTCTTTCCTTCCATGCCATATCAAGGACAAGATGTTTGTTGCAAAAATAACAAGGAAATACAACCACTGGTTGCATTTTTTCCATGACAAGAAAACAAAATCAGTTCATACCTCTGCCTTGGAAAGTCGAAGACCGTGTCTCCAGAAAAGTCAACAATATTGACGAATTTGCTGGCCATTTCAAGAAATTGAACCTAACGTATGTTGGAAGGCTAAAAGTGTTCGACCCTGATGGGATTTTTTGAGAACATTTACTGGCAATTGGATTTAACAACTATTTTATCCATAGACACCTCACCGAAGACAGGGATAGTGACGACAAAAATCCTTCTTATGGAAATTGTGACACACACACATTGCAAAGTGCAACTGAATTGTATAGACAATAGGGAAAAGCATCCATTGAGAAGAGTTCCCAGTTCCCTGCCAACACTCCAAAGACCACGACATCATGGAGCATCGCTTCAACGACCCACCCCAGTAAGAAAGAAACCCAAAAAGATTTGAACGAAGGAGGAGATAAGAACCCTCCTCACATGAAAATTGATAGTTCTCACAAAATTACACTGATGAAGAAGAGAAAGAACAATGCAGGGCAGGCCAACGAACTCGAAATTGAAAGAGAACATGTGCAATTTGAAATTGAAACTGAGAACATGCAAACAATTCGGTCATCCGCTGTGGAAATATATGAGACCAAATTTTTTGACGAAGATGACTCCTTCGTATTCCAGAGCGTTGATTTTGACAGCCAATCTAAAAGTATGGTCATTGAAAATAGATATGTAACAAACAGGAAAGGAAAATCTCGCACAGAGATTAACTTTATGGAAATGAAGATGTACCAAATATCCCTATTTCACCAAGTAACTAGTGATGTTCTTCGTGACTCGATTGGAGGAATTGAAGTAGAAAATGATAGAGTGAAACAATGCCTCAACGAATTTGAGCAGGCTTTCATTGCAACCCTAGAATTTGCCAGTCCTTTAGAAAAAACCATGCCTGCTACCACTGCAACCAAGATGAAATTATCCTCTACCCTCCTTGCATGCTCTAGATCCCTTGTAGACAATAACATCAACAAAAGAATGAAGCTAGTTGTTGAATCCTGGGAAACATCGCAAAATTTAGTTTCCTTCAAAAAAAAGGAAAATGGTTTGCTCGAACATTTGGAAGCAAGTTTAAAAAATGATCATCTTTTCTGTGAAGAGGTGTTGAACCATTTTTCCAACTATGTTGTCAACTCATCGGAACTAAAAATAAGACAAGAGAAAATTCCCTCCCCAAAGCAGACCAAAAACGTAAAAGCATGCTAGAAAAAAAAAGTTGACAACCTGGAGCTCATTGTCTAATCATGTAAACAAGCCATATTAGAAAATGAAGTTTTATTCACAAGCCTGATCCAAATAGACTTAGCCCGAAGTACCAACAAGGTTCAAGACCCAAACTTAATTTTCAAATACTTGTCAATAACCAAAGAAACCTTCCATGAACAACTTGATATTTTAAAGGGGTTGTCTTTCGAAAAGTTTTACGACATAGTTGAACATCGTCTAGATGAGCTTGAGCACTGGGTACTGGACTATGCGGCACACAATGAAGAAATTGAATAGAGTCTGCATAGTATTTAAATGGATCTAAGGAAATTAGAAAACGACCTTTACGACATATAAATATGGGATGAAATCAACATGGCTCTAACGAGAAGCTACATCGAAGACCGGTTCCAACAGAGAATGGACAACCTCATCCAGGAAGGGAAACAACCGGTTGATAGGAATACACTTACCATTGAACACAACAACAAAAATGCATTGGCTTCATAGTAAGTCTATACTGCCATCTTATTTTCTTTATCAATCCAGTTTAAGTCTATATTGTTATCTTGTTTTCTTTATCAATCCAGTTATTACCTCTTTAAATAGAAAACTATAACCAAAGACTCATAAATTCCAATTTCTTCTTTTTAGGTCTTCCTCTCTACCGTCGTGTACTTCTTCTTTAAACATTCCCAATTCTTGTACTTATTTCTTTTTATGGTTCACGGGAGCCCCAATCCCAGTCTATATGACAAACACATTTAAATTTCCAGAAATATGTAACAAATGTTATTAATTTTTGATAAATTTCCGCAAACCTATGTAACAGACATTATTACTATTCTATTGTATGTTAAACTTTGTGTGTCCAAGAACATTTTAAATGTTTTTGCACCACATTGTTACTATTCTATAGTATGCTAAATTTATGGTGAGCCTTTCTTGCAGGACGTTCTTACTATTCTATTGTATGCTAAATTTATGGTGAGCCTTTCTTGCAGGATGTTCTTACTATTCTATTGTATGCTAAATTTATGGTGTCCAGGAACCTATAATTTGATAAATTTCAATTTCTTCTGTGTCCAGGAGCCCTTGTTTTAAAGAAAACTAATATGTTACAAACTATTCTTTTTTTTCATATATTCCAAATAAAACTATTCTTTTTTCTCCTTATATATTTATGTGCTCCTACATTTTTATCTTCAGCTATGCTGAATCTGAAGACATTCTATTTATTTTATTTCAATTCTCTTTTTTCTGATGCATATTTTTTCCTGCTTGTTCATTTTCAAAATTAAATATGAGATAAATCAGTCACTCAAATTTGAGATATCATATTTCACACACACACACACACACACACACATATGTTTCTTTAAATTTCCAGGAATATGTAACATGTCTTATTATTTTTTTATATAAATGTCAAAAAATTGTGTTCACTACTTTTTTTATAATCACATATATATAGAGAGTATGTCATTTCTTGCATACTTACCTTAAAATTCAAATAGTCCGCAAATTCGCTTGTCAATTTGTATATCGTAGAACTTTGGGTGCTCTTTGTAGGCGCCCGCTAGCCTGAGAACCCGCGATCCAAAAATTGGTTAAGTATGGAATGAGGGATCCGTGCATGCTCTATAAAATCTCATCCCCATACTTGATAAAAGTACATATTTCATATGTATAAAATTAAATATCCACTTTATAAAATTACATATTTGGTATGTATAATTTATGTTGTCAAGGAACCTATAATTTGATAAATTTCAATTTATTGTGTCTGGGAGCCCTTGTTTTAAAGAAAATTGATTCAGGAATGCTAATTTTTTTGTGCTTTTGTCCATGAACCTATGTAACAGACGTTACTACAATTTTTTTGTGCTTTTTGTCCACGAACATATGTAAAACGTATGTAAAGAAAACTAATTTGGGAATGCTAAATGTTTTGGACATGAGGCCCTTAAAATTCAAATAGTCTGGTTGTCAATTTGTATATCGCGAAACTTTGGGTGCTATTTGTAGGGCACAGAAGAATAGAAGCCCAATTTTCATCCCACCAGCCCGACAACCCACAATCCAAAAAATGGCTAAGTATAGAATGATGGCTCCGTGCATGATCTATAAAATCTCATCTCCATACTTTATAAAAGTACATATTTCATATGTATAAAATTAAATATCTACTTTATAAAATTACATATTTGGTATGTATAATTTATGCTGTCCAGGAACCTATAATTTGATAAATTTCAATTTATTTTCTATCCAGGAGCCCTTGTTTTAAAGAAAACTAATTCGAGAATGCTAATTTTTTTGTGTTTTTGTCCATGAACCTATGTAACAGACGTTACTACTATTTTTTGGTGTTTTTTTCCACGAACGTATGTAAAACACATGTAAAGAAAAATACTTTGGGAATTTTCCTCAACTTCTTACCCACATGTCTATACTAGGTCACATTTATTCCCATTCCAACCCGGCAGGGACTATGCTACCATGCATAACTTGTTTATGAAATGCCATTATTATATTAATATTGTTTATTACTTTGTTTTGTTATATAAGTTGTGTAAGTTATGTTATTGTGTTATGATATAAGTAATGTCATTGTTATTATGTCATTATGTAAAGTTAAGGACTATCATGTTAGTATTGTTTTGTTATTTATAAAATTCCATTATTATATTAATATTGTTCATTACTTTGTTTTGTTATATAAGTTATGTCTTAGCACCAGGAGTCACTCCTGGATTGCAGCAGGAGTAAGCCTCATACCCATCAGTTTTATGTCACTGGTTGTTTTATAAAGAGGATGATCGACAAAGAATAGACTCAGAACAATATCGATTTAACTCAGACAACTGGGTTGGAAACGCAAAGATAGGTGAGGTATTGATCTAACTTAGGCCAGTAAGTGCATAGTGGTGAATATGTGGAGGAAAACAAGAGGGAAAACAAGTTTGCTCTGGACATCCGGTCTTCCAACAGATTTTAAGGGAGAAAAATCTTAGATATGAGATCCTCTCAGATCTGAAGAACTTCAAGAAACTTAAAACAGTGCAAAAACTGATATAATCAAACCTACATTACACAGTCATTACAACACCCGACTGGATCATCCATGCCCGAGATTCAAGAGTCAGAGGAAAGAGAAGAGGAGGTTGGATGCCATTAAACAAGAAGTCTCAAACATCAGTATATAACCAGAGAACCAGAGGCCTCGTTAAATCTTTACAATTGGGAGCTTATCTCTACCATTGATACCTACAAAATGGAAAAAATGCCTACATATACTTCAGAACTGGCTTTGACTGTCTGAAACATGATCATGTCATGCATTCATGGATTTGCATTAAGAGTTCCCCTGTCAGGTGGTTCATGAGGACGTAGGTCAGAATGCCCATACAATCAGCTGTCAAACGCAATCTCTGTCAGGTTGGCCTGACAACTCGCTTCTATGTTCATCCCTTTCTGACCTCCTATTTAAGGAAGGAGACGTTGTCTCACCCACCTTCCATATTTACTTTAACTATCGTATCAGTATCTAGGAGAGAAGAGTCAATGTTCATGCCTGGAGACATGATGACTTCCCTTTCATCGTCTGCACCCATGCTAGATGTTTGCGGGGAAGATATGCAGGCGCACGCTATAGGCTCATCGGGAGGTAATGAATGTTTGATGGCCAGGTAGAAGGATGAGATGGTGATATGGTGAGAGAAGAGGGTGTGATAATAGGTGGGGGAGTGAAGACAATTGTTTAGGTGGAGGTGACTGGGGAGATAGATTGCAGAACGTGAAAGGTGGGGGAAATCATGAGGAGTGGCACTGACTCAATGGCAGGGAGAGGGAACACGACACAAGTGGAAGTGGCATGGAGCTTACTGGTACAGGTGTCGGAGGATAAGAGGATGAAAAGAAAAAGGATATGACACCTTGGAAAGTGGAGGAACAGAGTGTGAGGTGACGAGAGGCCAGAGGGAGCAGGAGGTGTGACAAGGAGAGGAGAGAGGCAGAGTGGGGGACACATGGAAGGATAGGACTGGCAGGCGGGCTTGTGAGGCAGGTGGCAGGATGGTGAGGGGACCATGTGAGGGTCAGCTAATTATGGACCCCCCCCACATTAAAGACATAATGGAAAGGGGGGTCTAGAATTAGACCTCATCCATAGATCTAGGCGCTTTAATCCCATCCGTTCAAAATTGCGTAACACCATATCGGACCCCCCTGCCATTAAAGGCAGACCGACATGGGGGGTTCTGAATTGGACCTTGTCCGTGGATTTGGGTGTGTGGATCATGGCCACCCAGATCCACACCCATTTTAAAACATACTCGCATGCTCACAAAACTTAGGACAATTAGGTTTTCAACCCACTTCTGTCATTTTTTCACCCAAGGGGCCTTCGCTGGGAAAAATTCCCCCCTTACAACATTAGGTGATAACATCAGACTCCATGGGGGATGGCATGCCCCCTGCGGGCTACCAAGAACTCCTTTTGGAACTTCAGTGCCTTGTTTTTGGGCTATGGAGTCCCTTATTAATCTGAAAACAAGTAGGAAAAAAATATTTACAAGAAGCCGAAGAGCCACTTAAGGCTCAAACAAAACGTTTTTTCAAGAAATTTCCTTTCACTGGGCCATTAAAAAATTATTTTCCCTACAAATCCTATAACCTGTAGGTGTTGTTTAAAAATACTTTAGAGATTTTGAAGGGCCCAATCCAGAGGGATTCAAACTTGATGTGTTTTTCTCTATCCTACCTGGGTGCATCCCACTTAAGCACCAAATCTCCCAACTAGAAATATTCTTTCCTGGCCTTCCTGTCAAAGGCCTGCTTGATCTTCTGCTGACGATTGTGAGCTTTGTTCATTACCTGATCTCTCATCTGTTTCACTTACATTAGTTGATAAATTCTTCTAATCATATGGTTTGGCTCCCCTTCATAATCTTGAAATAATTTGGCTACTAGTAGCGCCAACTGAGTGGGAAACACATCTTCTGTCACATAAACAAGATAGAAAGGGGAGGTGCCTAAAGACCTCTTGGATGTCACTTGATTAACCCACAGAGTGAATTTGAGCTTTGAATCCCAGTCCTTCTTATTATCTTCCAACAATATTTTAATGAGCTTGATCAAGATTTTATTGGAAGACTCTGCCAGTCCATTTCCTTGATGATAATAGGGAGTGGAATGAATCAGTGAAATCTCAAACTTCTCATAGAACTTAATCAGATGCTCAGACCTGAAAGAGGTAGCATTATCAGTGACAATTATGTTGGGGCATCCAAACCTTGCTATGATATCCTCCAGGAAGCCGATGATAACTTTGAGTGTAGCAATCTTGGTGGGGATAACCTCTATCCATTTGGTGAAATAATTAGTTGCATTTAAGATCCACCTGTGTTAACTACTTGAAGTGGGATGAATCTCTCCAATGAATTCCAACCCCATTGTTGAAGGGGTGATGCCACTACTATATGATTTAGTGGTAGATATTTGAGTTGTTGATTTCCTGAGAACATTTGGCATTTGATGCAGGCTCTAACCTCTCTACAAACATCAATGAATAAGGTGGGCCAGTATTACCCATCCCTGAGAATTTTGTGGGTTGTGGTCTTCCAGAAATAGTGTCCCCCACATAGGGTACTATGGAAATCAAACGTCACTATCTGGGCCTCTTGTGGGTTTAGACACCTTAGAAAAACACTTAGAGGGTCTCTCTAGTACAAAACTTGGTCAATATTTGACTTCTTTGATAGTTAAATATATTGCCTTACTCTTCCCTATTTCATCAGGGGGATTTAATTCTAGCAGAAAATAAATAATATCTCTATATGAGGTGCATTCTGCTAGTGTAGGACTGTATTGAGGATTGCCAACAGGAAATTCAACCTACTGATTTTCTAAGAAATCATTGATGAATTTAACCCCCAAGGGTATGCAATTGGATTCAACCAGTAGCTTGGCTAAACCCTTCCCTTTAACCAACTTGGTGGACTTAATATCCAGTTCAAATTCAAGGATCTTGGAAATCCATTTACCCCTTCTCCCATCTATGTCAGGCTGTATAAGAATGTCCTTCACAAAGGTTGCATGAACATATGCAATGATTTTTGAGTGCAAGACATAGAATTTGAATTATTTGAGAGCTTTCACCAAGGTATAATCTTGTTTCTCCATGATGTCATATTTGATTTTTGAATCTCTTAATTCCTTGTTGAAAAATGAAATGGGTTGCTCTTGTCCTTCCTCATTTTTCTACAACAAAACCACTTCTACTATATCAAAAGAAGCAAAAGAAAAAATTAGGAAATCCTTGGAATAATCAGGACTGATCAGCATAGGTGCCTCAGTCAATCCTTTTTTTACTTGAGCAAAGGATTCCCTAGGTTCATCAGTCCATTTTACTTTATTTCCCTTTCTAAGCATGGTTGTGATATGCTTTACCAACTCAACAAAATTGGAGACAAACCTTCTCAGAAAGTTGATCTTTCCCAAGAAATCCTGAACTTCTTTTATGGACTTGGGAAGTGGTAAGGTCTAAATTGCCTCCACCCTGCTGGGATCAATTCTCACTCTCTTTGTTGATACTATATGGCCCAACAATTTTCCCTCCTTCATGGAAAAGAGATATTTCTTGGGTTCTAAGGAGAGGCCAAACCTTTTGCATTTCAAGAAAACCTTCCTTAAGTGACAACAATGCTCCTTGTCAGATCTGGAGAAGACTGTGATGTCATCCAAATAAATCAACACGAACAGATATTTCTCCCCAATGAAGGCTATGTCCATGGCTCCCTGAAATGTTTCCCCTGCATTCATCAATCCAAAGGGCATCTTGGCATACATGAATGTACCCCAAGGAGTTGTGAACATTGTTTTATCCCTATCTTCAAGTAGAACCGAGATCTAATTGTAGCTAGAAAATCCATCGATCATTGAGATTCTGGATTCCCCTGTTACCATTTGTAATATATGTTCCATCTTGGGCAGGGGGTAATTTTCCTTCTTTGAACTCCTGTTAAGATTTTTGAAATCAACACAGAGTTTGATTTCTCCACTTTTCTTTCTCACTAGGACCAAATTGGCTACCCATTCATAATATCTCAAAGGGACAATAATTTGGGCATCCAAGAGTTTATTTACCTCCCTTTCCATGACAAGCAACAACATAGGATTAATCTATCTTAGCTTCTATTTGAATGGCTTGGCTTCCTCCTTCAATGGGATCTTATGCTCAATGACAATTGTGTCATATGTTCTGAGATATTCATAGGTCCAGGCAAATACATCAACAAATTATTTCAATATCTTAGTGTATTCTACCCTCTTGTCCTTTGATAGGATGCTAGATAGCTTGACGAACTTGGGATCCTCCTTTGTGCCAATGTTTCACTCAGCCACCTCTGCATCCTCCTTTGAGTTATTTCCTTTTACTACCACACCATTTATGTCAAATATCCTTTCCAAAGGGACCAACCCCTTTGGGATGTGATTTCTAGGCAATTGAACAATATAATGATCAACAATCATGTTCAAAAAATTACCAACATGAAGATCTTCTTCAGAATCAAAGTCTTGATCAATGTGCAGTGCTGAAAATTCATCAATAGTCTCTAGGAATATTTTGATTTCAAGGTCATCCTCAAAAACCTTCCAATGATTGACATTGTCAGGTATGGAGGGCCTGTATTTTACGTCTATGCCATACCTGAGCCTGGGTGGCAGGGGAATTTTGAAATTGCGTGTTGAAATAGCCAGAGAATCAACAACAGTGTTTTTTTCTCTTGGAATGAATGATATATTGAAAGCTAGGAAAAATATGTCAATGAGGTCACATACTTCATTTCTGTAACTCCTCAACTAAGGATGCTTGGCCTGATAGATGTTTCTGACCTGTTGGATGATCAACTCAGCATCACCAAACACTGATATTTCCTTTATTCCCATACCCTTTGCAACCCTCAATACCAAGGTAGAAGCTTCATACTCGGCCACATTGTTGGTGGCTTCAAAATATAATTTGTATGACAGAGATATGGTTTCCAAAGAAAGGGAAACAAAGAATATTCCAACACCTGCACCATCTTTGGAAGAAGCTCCATCAAAGAACATTTTCCACATAGAACTAGTTGAAGGAGAATCCTTATGGGGGCTAATTGGATGCTTTATGAGTTGAAGAGGAGGCTCAAGGGTGTTGGTGAGCTGCAACAAGATGGATCCCAAATCAATGTCAAGGGAAACGATGGGAATATTGGTGGGATATGCTTCATCACTTACAATGTAAGACAATTGAGCCTCTCTGTACAATATTCTATGTTCCCCTCCAAAGAATGGAATGGTGGCATATGTGAGGTCCATTTGTAATGTTCCTCCAAGATTTCTTATCCATGATCTTAACAATATCATGCCAAACTTGGGAGGAACATCAGCTACCACAATGTCCATGACCACACTCTTCATGGGTAGTTGAAACAAGGTTACCACCAGATCTTTGATGACTCCAAGGCCTTACACTCTCCTAGAATCAAAAGAGTAAAAATCATGATAGGCCTTTGGAACTTCCAGCCCGAGCTCTTCCATGACAGTTTTGGGCATGAGGTTGTGAGATGCCACAAAATCCATCAGACAATTATGCAACACCTTATCATGTATGTTCAGGGATGTGTAGAAGGGGGGAGATGAATCATCTCTGTCTTCTACCATGGGACCTAGGATGATTGTTGGATTTTCATATTGAAGATTTACCGAGTCTTTGGAATGGTAAGATGGCTCGGGCTGCAAAAGTCTAGAAAGGGATCTCTTGAAATCTTCATGTTTGACCAACTCTAAAATGGGCACAGGAATTGAGATTTTTTGAATTTCATTTTCAAAGATAAAGGAGGGAGGATACTTTTGAATTTCCCTTACCTCTGAGACATGATCTTTGGTTGCTGGCGAGAGGTTCTGAGCTTTCTTTTCTTTGGTGATATTTCCTGCTTGTTTAGCAGGCTTCTCTGCCATGAGGGGTTGATTAGACTTCTCTTCTTTCTTATTTGACCTAAGGTTATATTTATTGGGACTGATTCTATTGGATTTCTCCTCCTTAATCATCTCATTTATTTGACTATTCATAAGGGATTCTTCATATGCATATTTAGTCAAATGGGGGAAAGAGTAGTTGTCTCCAAAAAAATGGATTTCAGGGTCAAGCTCTTCTTCTCCCCTCTCCTCATCATCAACAATTTTATTTTGGAGAGGGGATTGAATTATCTGATCATCTTTGTCTCTGTTCCTCTACTCCCTTGGCATAATATGGGGAACATTGTTGTTCGGTCTCCTAAAGTTTCCCCTATTATCAATGTTTTGTGGATTTTTGTATGTCTGCTTCCCTTCAAATTTCATATTCTCCATTTCCACAGTTAAGGACTTCACCATATTGGTCAATTCATCCACTTGAGGGTGAGATATAGAAGAAATATAGGTTGAGGCCTCATAATTTCCTTTCTCTCTATATCTATTAGAATTTCTCCTCAACCTGTTAACTGCCAACACATTGGATTCTACTTCCAGGGATGCATATTGCATGTTAACCAAGGAAGTAGCTCTTATCTCTCTGAGCAAGAGGCAGAGATCAGGGTCAAAATAAATCTCATAAGTAATTTTAGTAGAAGATTTTGAGGGTTTTATCTCAACAGGGATCTTATTGTACATATTATTGAATCTTTTGGAGAAGTCAGAGACAAACTCTCCTTCGTTTCTTTTCAACGACCCAAACTCTGTACATGAGATCCTTTTTATATCCCCACTGTCTCAAGAAGGAATTATCTAAAACCTCAATCCCAATAATATATCTAGGATTCAGTCCCCTGAACCATTTCCTAACCTCACCATCAAGGCTCTGGACAAAAACTCTCATCCAGACATCTTCATTTTCAATGTTCAAGTTGTCTGCATAACTGTAGAAGGAAGAAAGGTTCTCTTCAACAGTTGTGTCTTCCTCTCCAGTGAACTTAGGCATGTATTTGAGATAATCTCTAGTAGGGAGAGCATTCAAGGGCTGGGGTATAACTAGAGAGGCATACCTTGTAGCCACTATGGCATCCATTATGTTTACAGGGGGGTTTTCACCTGCCATAGGGATATTAGGTTGAGGAGAACTAAGAGGAGAAGTTGTTCAGACATGGGAAATGAGAACATATATTGCAAGGGGGAAATGAAATGACAGAGGATTTAGAAAAAAGGATAAAGGGCTTGATTCAACATAGGCTTCTTTCTTTGTAGTAGCAACAACAGTAATAGGAGGAGGGGTGGTAAAGCTAGGAGTGGGAAAATATTCTGAGGTAATGGGTCTGAACCAGGGTACAATCTCAGGAGAAAGGGGAGTGACAAGGATCTCTCCTTGTAATCCATGACCGGGAGGAGAAAACTCATCAGGAACACTCCCAAACTTTAGACTTCGGGAAACTCCAATGGAAGGCAATAAAATAGGGTGAGATGCAGGAGTTGGAGTTCCTATGGAACAATGAAAATCATCAAAAATACCTAGTTTATCAAAAGAAGTACCTCCCCTAGGGGCCTTTCCCTTTCTAATTATCTTCTCTGGGTCAGCTTCAGGTGTTGCTAAAGGAAACTGTGGAGTAGACCCGGTATGTATACCTTTGGAAGCCACAACTGAAATAGTGGAGTCACTTGTGGGTTTTCATTAATGGAATCCCCACAATGGAGTCATCAAAATGAATTCACCAAGTGCACAGTAGAAATCTTATAGGGTTATGATTCCTGATGGACCTTCAAAATCAGAGGTTCAATGTCATTCAATCCCGGGGAAAATTTTCAACTTCATCCCCGACAACGGTGCCAGAAATGTTAGCACCATGAGTCACTCCTGGATTGTAGCAGGAGTAAGCCTGATACCCATTAATTTTATGTCACAGGTTGTTTTATAAAGAGGATGATTGACAGAGAATAGACTCAAGATAATATCACTTTAACTCAGAGAACTGGGTTGGAAATGAAAAGATAGGTGAGGTCTTGATCTAACTTAGGCTAGTAAGTGCATAGTGGTGAATATGTGGAGGAAAGCAAGAGGGAAAACAAGTCTGCTATGGACATATGGTCTTCCAATAGATTTTAAAGGAGAAAAGTATCATATATGAGATCCTCTCAGATCTGAAGAACTTCAAGAAACATAAAACGGTGCAAAAACAGATATAATCAAACCTACATTACACAGTCATTACAACACCTGAATGGATCATCCATATTCGAGCTTTAAGAGTCAGAGGAAAGAGAAGAGGAGGGTGGCTGCCATTAAAAAAGAAGTCTCAAACATCATTATATAACCAAAGAACTAGAGGCCTTGTTAAATATTTACAGTTGGGATCTTAGCTCTACCATTGATACCTACAAAATGGAAAAAATACCTACATATACTTCAGAACTGGCTTCGACTGTCTAAAACACGATCATGTTACGCATTCATGGATTTGCATTGAGAGTTCCCCTGTCAAGAAGTTCATGTGAACCTAGGTCAGAATGCCCATGCAATCGGCTATCAGACGCAATCTATGTCACGATGGCCTGACAACCTGCTTCTGCGTTCATCCATTTATGACCTCCTATTTAAGGAAGGAGATGATGTCTCACCCACCTTCCATATTTACATTAAATTCCCTATTGGTATCTGGGAGAGTAGAGTGAATGTTCATGGCTGGAGATGTGGTGCCCTCCCTTTCATTGTCTGCATTCATTGTGGATTTTTATGGGAAGATATGCAGGCGCACGACATAGGCTAATCGGGATGCAATGAATGTTCGGAAGCCAGGTAGAAGGATGAGGTGGTGATATGGAGAGATAAGAGGGTGTGATGGTAGGTGGGGGAGTGAAGACAATTGTTAAGGTGGAGGTGACTGGGGAGACAGATGGCAGAAGGTGAAAGGTGGGGCAATCGTGAGGAGTGGCATTGACTCAATGGAATGGAGAGGGAGCATGACACAAGTGGAAGTCATGTGGGGCATGGAGATACAGTTTTCGAAGGCTAAGAGGTTGAAAAGAAAGGAGATATGACACCTTGGAACATGGAGGAACAGGTGTGAGGTGACGAGAGGTTGGAGGGAGCAAGAGACGTGACAAGAAGAGGAGAGAGGCAGAGTGGGGGATACATGGAAGCATAGGACTGGTGTGTGAGCTTGGGAGGTAGGTGTCAGGATGGTGAGGGGCCCATGAAAGAGCCGGTTAATTTCATAACCCCCCCCACATTAAAGAAAAAATGAAAAGGGGGGTCTGAAATCAGACCTCTTCCGTAGATTTGGGCACTTTAATCTCAACCATTCAAACTTGCCTGACACCATATCAGACTGCCCCCCATTAAAGGAAGACCGACAAGGGGGGTCTGTAATTGGACCTTATTTGTAGATCTGAGCATGTGGATCATGACCGCCCAGATCCATGCCCATTTTAAAAAATACTCACCTGCTCATGAAACTTAGGACAAGTGGGTTTTCAACCCGCTTCTGTCATTTTTTCCGCTCAAGGGGCCTTCACTAGGAAAACGTCCCCCCTTACAACATTAGGTGATAACATTGTGTAATTTATGTTATTGTGTTATGATGTAAGTATTGTGATTGTTATTATGTCATTATGTAAAGTTATGCTATGTTAGTTACATTGTTTACATATTTTTTTGTTATTTTATTTACTTTTACTTTTGTTATTTTGTTTTGTCATTAACATTGTTATGTGATGCGATATTAGAAGGATTATGAGTGATTTCATTCTTGTAAATAGAACAAAATTAATCTTGTATCTGCACATTCATTTTCATACATAAACAAAACTAATTTTGTGTCTCCACTTTGACTTCAGTTTCATTCTTAGGTGTATATTTTCTTGAGGACAACTCTCTAAAGCATGTTTCTTTGAAGTCTTTACATTACATAATTTTTTCTATATAAGGGTTGATTAGGAGTTTGGTGGATTTTCTCTTAAAACTAGTAAATTCCATTTTAGGTCAGTAGAAAACATACATGAGGGTTTGAGTAACCTCATCTAGCTGACTGATTTGAATGCCATTTTGGGTAAATTCCACATTTACTTTTAGGTTTCCTTACTTGTCCTTTAATCTAGTTTATTTAATTTATTTTTCCCATAGTTTAGCGAACCACTACAGGAATAAGCCATTGAATATCGAGATCTAACTCAGGAGACGTGATATTGCAATTCAGTGTTAAGATACATCTTGTAGTGTGAATTTTCATTTGTTCTTGTCTTCCTTTCATTTGTTGCATTGAAGTGTGTTTTCCGGCCTTAGATTAGGTTAGACTAGGCTCCAATCCTGCATTTCATGTGCCTACACCTCTAAGTCTACGACTCCCTAGTTGATAATTTAATGTTGGAATTAATAGTGTATATATTTAGCCCAACAATGAGGTTACTGTTCGTGCCAGTAAAATTATATAAAGGTATTGTATAAGTAACAAACATATCAGGCATTTGCGATGCCATAGGGTGATTAGGACTTGTTCCTAGTGTGTCAAAAATATTGTGTCTCGAAGAAGTTCCCCAAACAGAACGGATGGGGACATAGCTAGGATTAAAAATTCCAGCAGCGTGAACCGAGGTTCTAAATGATTCACTTTGAAAAAGTGGATCATCTACTGTAGACTCTGTGTTAGGTCCAGTAGGTACTTCAATATTGTCTTCAACAATAAGTTCTCCCGATGAGTTCATCCAGAGAAAATGTGGATATTGTATAACACTCAATAACGGATTTACGGGAAGTCTGAATCCCTCTAAAGAATTGGAACTTTCAATATCATAGGCTACTTCATTATTGAATTATCCCTCAGGAGAGACCTCCGGTGAGTTAGGAATCAAATGGACATAATCTTATGGATGTTACAAAGGTATCCCTTGCATCCTATGTGAACGAGGAGGGACGATATTGGTCACCATAAATAAAGAACGAAACAAATCTATGGCCAACTAGAGAAACAAACAACATTCACTAATAAAATCTAGAAATCAAACCAAGCAAACAAACCTTCTTATTTCGAAGTCACTAGTTGGTGATGAAATCCAACATCATGAAATCAAGACAAGAAGGTGATGGGATAAGGTGGGTGGAAAAGTTACGTTGACGACTTGCTTAACGGACTTACATCCTGGTGCAAGCTCCCACACATAATTGTGGGTATACCCTCCAAGGAGCCCGAGTGAGTTTGGCCAATGTCGATTCTAGTACCATGAAGACTTTCCCCTCCATAGTCACCTTGTGTAAAGACCCTAAAGAGGTAGGCTACTAAGGTTACCAACTATGAAAATGATGCCTGGGGGAATGGTTGAAAGTTCGATCCACATGCAAAGGTATTGTATCTAGCTCGAAATCAAACCGGGAAGGTCCCCACATGATTTTCTTCTCAAGTGACCCCCAGTAATACATGCAATCTCTACACTAAGATCAACAAAGAAGGGTGAGTAACTCTGCCAGTCCTAATGCGACCTCGTGATTGACCTTTGTGTTAGAAGGGATTCCTAAGACAAAATGTAGCAAGTGGATTTGAACTCTCCCTATCAAAAGATACTACTGTGTGTTTTGATGCTTTGGAGAGTGTGCCTTACAACCTATTCCAAAGTGCTATCCTAGATAATGTTGGTGAAGAGAATTCCTAGAAAATATAAGTTTCTATTAAATTTTAAAATTACGTTGTATTTTAAAGGCTGTTGTTTACTCAAAAGGGAGACGGAAATGAAACTGATGACATATGTGACCTTGAACCAATAAAGTGAAAGAATATATGATTATGCAATCTTTCAATTTGATGAACTCTAATTACAATAGGGATAAGGTATCTATTTTTGAAATACAAAAGCTACGAAACTCAATTTCTCAATTTTTGAATGAACAAAATCCCAAATAATCAAAAGCGACAAAATTTTCCAATTTTCTCTTTTAACAAATATTTCGAATGCAAGAATTTTCTTGTGAATAATTACTTAAAAGAAGAAATGACTTCGGTTCTGTCTTTCTCAAATCAAATCAGAGATACAATGAAGAAAAGAAAGCATAATCCAAGAAAATTAACACACTCTCAACACAATTCCCAAATCAAACCCATAATGTAGACAAAAATGAAATGATAAAAAAGCCTTTTGTCAAATATAGAAGAAAAATGTCTCTCAATCAATGAACAATCCAGAAAGTAAAAAAAACCCAAAAATTCAAATTAATCAAAGACCCTTCGTCAAACAAGCACTCAGGATCAAGATCGAGAGATTATAACCTTGTGACAAAAATCAAAAGCAAAACTTGCAAAATTACAAAGAAAAAATTTCAATTTCTGGAAACTAATCAAATGCAAGCTTCAAACTTATAAATCAATCAATCACTGGTATCAGAAGTTCATCCCAGGAAATTGAGGCAAAACTGGGTGAAAAAAGAAAAAATTTCTCTCTCCAACAATTCATACAGGAATCGTCATGGGTTGGAGTGGAGCATAGTGCGACGATCTAGGGTCATCACATGCTGCCAATAGGGTTTAGTGTGACATCGTTGGACTGGTTTGCACCTATAGAGAGAGACGTCAAAGGATCTTTATGGTATTTCTATATAGCATACTGCGACAATCTATGAAACTAAGGGGAAAATGAAAGAAAGACAAAAAATCTAACTGAACTTTCAGACCCAGGGAGTCCAGATGGATCATCCATAGAATCAGAGAATGAATTTAACCAAAATAAGGCAGGCTAAAAGAAAATAAGAGGAAAAAAAACAAAAGAAATTTGTATCCCCAGTATGGTCGCCAATTTGTTTATCAGATTAATCGGTAATTGCGTACATGAACAGATCTCCCTAGATCCCATAGGAAAATAGAACAAAACAGAACAAAATGCACACTTCGCCTTAAAATTCACTATCGTATGAACTAGTTTAATGAGGTACAAGTGACATAAATTCTAAATGACACTTGATCCTCTAAAGTGTCCTACTTGTAGCTCCTTCCTTGGGTTTGCAGAATAGTAAGCATGTCCAAGAATCAAAAACCAAAATAGAGGTAAAACAAATATATATGTATTCCAATGAAGTCTATGTATATGATCAATGAATTATACAATAAAATACAAGATTCTTATATAAGGAGGAAACACATTACTGTATTAAGTGAATAGAAAGTGGAGAATACAACCCATGCCTTGATGTTGCACGGTCCCTTTTCAATGGATATTTTCTTCAACACACATACCTTTTCTCCAAATGCCTTGAATGAAAAAGATCCACAATCTAACTTGAAGAACTAAAGCAAAGCTCTAAAGCATAATCTGAAGTAGAACTCTCCATACAAATCTTAGCCCATTCAACCTTATCCTTTTACATGAGAGATACCTCTTTATATAGTGTAAAATAGATATGGACAAGGATATTAGGATGATACCACCAAATCATAGAAGAGAGTAAAATCCAAACCGATCAGAAGCCACCTCATCTTCTAGAATATTCCCTTCTAGAACATTCATGAAATTTGACTTTTCCCATGCTTTAAGCATCGTCAAACCCTGTGCAAAAGCAACATGCAACGATGTCACAACACACATATAGATTAGAGTGCGATGATCAAGCATCGTCACACCCCATGCATATAGTAGGGTACGCCGACCTTCCTTCATATAGTTTTTGGCAGAGGAAAGAAAATCACTTTTCCATGGAGAAAGTCTCTTTTGATATTTTTTAGGGAACATGAACACATGTTTTCAAGTGATCACTGATGTGAACAAAATAATGTGTAACAAGAGCTTTGGTTCAAGGAGTGCACAGTGCCTATCAGGTGTGTGCATGCTAAGAATCACTGATAGGACCCCAAAGATCAGGAGAGATATAGGGAAGTTCCACAAAAATCATGCAAGGAGTGCATAGTTGCTCAGAGGAGTGATAAGTATGAAGAAGTCCCATGCAAGGTGTGCATCAAGCCAACAATGAGATAAGTGCTAAGGAGTGAACTGGTGGAGTGAAAGGAGTGCATGAAATATTCTCAGACACCTTCAGAGTCTTGAGGTGAATGAGTGCAAGGAGTGCACAAGAGGAACTTAGAAAGATTATTCTAAGTTGAAGTTTCCAAGTGTTCGGAGGAACCACGGAGGAAGTGAACCCAAGGTATATAAACCATCAGAGGAATAAAGCTAAAAGGAGATAGTGGGTTCAAGCACATAGGGGAGGTGAATTAGAACTTTTTCTAAGTCCAAACAGGTTGAAGTGTGTGGAGGAGACATTCGAGTTTCAATTCACCTCGAGAAGATCAAAGGTTAGAAAGGTTAGCAACTGAAGTCCCTTGAAAGGGAAGGATTTTTTATTCTCTAAGTGTGAATGGATGGAATCCAGTTGTGAGGACCTATGATCCTTCATCACCATCAGAAATGATGGAGTAGCATAGGGTTTACCCCTACGAATTCGGCATGGCTTCAAGTTCAACAGAAGTCATGGATAAATCCCAAGGACAAACTATTAAAAGGACCAAATCAATGGTAGATATCTAGTCAAAGTTTTCCATAGGTTTGACAATCATCATATATAGAAGAAGTTGCATGAGGGATAAGAGTGGAAGTCCTTTGGACTTCACCCATTCAGTAATTTTGAGGTACAAAGGAGAGGGGACTGCTGAAGTCTCGAGACCCAAATTAAATCGGGGTCATTCATTAGTGAAGCGATGTGTCAGTAGATTAAGGTGGTTCAAAGGATTGACCATTCGGGAGGAAGCAGGTGCTAAGGGTTGCAAGTTTCCTAAAGCTACGAAAGTCAAAACTCATTGGAGCTGTCCAAATTGGTAGAAACACTACATTAGATCTGAAATTTTGGAGATTCACCACTCTGGGAGAAGATAGAGGATAGAATTGCACAGGAGAAGGAAGTTGTCGAATCTCCAAACAATGGAGACCATCTGAGCTATCTGTTGCGAGGGACACATGGAAAGAGATCCCATGCTCCAGAGGAAGACCGCTCCAGAGGAATTAGATTGCATGAGTGTGAAGTTACCCAGACTCCCTAAGGGCCGGAGTCATGGAGAAAATCCTCGCCGTTTATTTGTGGGGAATAGGTGTCATTAGATCCTAAGATACTGAGGTTTGATACTCTATAAGCATCATAGGTCAGAGCGGAAAGACTTGTCGAAGCTCAAATTTCTAAATGAACTCCCTGTTGTTGATTTCAATGAGAATTTTGTATCGTCTATTTGTGTAGTTGTTTAGAGATTCGTTATTTTGGCAAGTTCACAGGGTTGTGTATTCAGGGGAAAAGGTGTGGAGTAAGGTTGAACCTCCAGTGCCAAAGTAGAGTGTTGTGGTTAGCACTTGTTGTCTTGATGTTAGGTCGTAGCCCATGGTCATATGCATATCTTGGCTAAGAAAAGGGGGTATAGGGCCCAAACTCGATTTTATTGAAGCTTAAGAGAAAGGGGCTTAGAGGAAGTGTCTGATCTCAGTGCAGATCTATAGATCTGCAACAAGAGGGAATAAACAGTCCCGAATTCTTTGGGAAGTTGTAGATTGGCCCACAGTTTTGGCCCAAAGTCTCTTGGAGGGATATTTAGGTGTTTTATGGACCCTCGCTATTAGTTTTAAGCATGGGGGTTCAAGAAAAATACTTGTGGAAAGGATTTTGGGTGCTCGACAAGGCTCAAAGAGCCAATTCGACTCCTGGAATTTCAACGATCCTTGACCGAGAGGTCGCAAAAACCCTAGAAGGGAAGGGGGGCTGCATCAAGTGGTATCAGAGCAACAAGTTGCATGTAGATAGCAGGAAAAGGAGGAGAAGGAGAAGATAGAGTTCAATTCTCTTTGAATATCTATTTACAAGTGTGCAATAGACATTTGACAGCTACGTGGGCTGCAGGAGAAAGCCAGTAATGATATCATTTGTAGAGAAGGTGAGGTAGACAACAAGGTGGGATGAAGGAGAAGAACCAATTATGTTCTTAAAGGTGAAGAGAAGAATGGCTACTGAAGGCCAAAAACTGGTGTTACCCATGATTTTGGTCATCATGATGGTGTATTGATGATGGTGTACTCTGTTTATGGATAAATTCGTGAGTGCGGACACAGACCAATCTCCCCAAATCCACCTGGATCTGGAACAAACCGTAACAGAATACTACTCTTTCCCTAGATCTCGATATTGAATGAACTAAGAGAAATGGATAGTGGAAATACCTTATGAACGCTCTCCTTTAAACTCTGTTGTTCCTTGATCTGCTCCGATGCTCTTGTGTCGTTCCAATCACAGCAACACAAACCAATCACAGCAAAGGCATTAATGTATTCAATACCTAGTCTATACATGTGATCAAAGAATCATGTAATAAGATGACATCATCATTATGGGAAAGGGACATATTCATGTATTTCATTAACTGAAAGGGAAATATACAACCTGAGCCTTGATTTCATAGATCTCCTTTCGATGGCTCCTAGCTCTAACACACACACTTGCTCATGCATGAAGAAGTTCAACCACATATGATTACTTGTTATCTCTTACTGTTGTAGCTTCAATCCTCCATACAGTCTTGCACAAGTTCTCCAATCAATCTCTAGCTAACTTGCTTCTTATTTTTCTTATTCTTAACCATTTCCATAAGTAATCTCCTCAATATATAGGAGAAGATTGATTAGTTACTTGGATAGGGAATGATCCCAAGATATCTGGAAAGTCAGTATTTTGCCAACCATTCGAACTCCAACTCACCCTTCTAGAAGATTCCTTCTAGAAGGATCGAGAACTTATTCATTTTCTTCCTTTAGAAACATGTCCGCAGCCTAACCATTGACACAGTGCAGAAAGTTCGCAGTCAAGCTGAATGCAGCATGCGGGAATTAAGGATTCTCGCAGGAGAGTATATATGCAGCCTGCGAACTATTTTCAAAATATGATTTTGAGAAAATGACAAGTGTAACCTTCT
>ML784081.1:248517-262859 GCA_009831015.1 Picea engelmannii | reverse complement strand
TTGCTTCTTCTTGTTCTTATGCTTAACCATTTCCATAAGTAATCTCCTCAATATATAGGAGAAGATTGATTAGTTACTTGGATAGGGAATGATCCCAAGATATCTGGAAAGTCAGTATTTTGCCAACCATTCGAACTCCAACTAACCCTTCTAGAATATTCCTTCTAGAAGGATTGAGAACTTATTCATTTTCTTCCTTTAGAAACATGTCCGCAGCCTAACCATTGACACAGTGCGGAAAGTCTGCAGTCAAGCTGAATGCAGCATGCGGGAATTAAGGATTCTTGCAGGAGAGTATATATGCAGCCTGCGAACTATTTTCAAAATATGATTTTGAGAAAATGACAAGTGTAACCTTCTTCAGGAAAATGTTCTTAATGAAGAGTTTGATTTTCCATTATCATAACATAATCATAATATCATCTCGATAACCAAAAATGTGGATAACACTCAGGCTCCTCATAAGAACTTTCTTCTGAGAAAAGTGACATTCATCTCTTCCCAGAAAACTTACTTTTGAAGAGAGTTCACAGGTTGCTAATATACTAGGGTGTGAGAATGACCCATTCTCGTAGGCTGCCTTAAGCTATGGTGCGAACTTCTCGCACTGTGCTACATAGCTAGGGTGCAAACTTGTTCTAAAGCTTGGAAAAAGATGAAGTCTCGATGGCTCTAGAAGGGAATCTTCTAGAAGAATGGGTTGGCATTCAAATGGTTATCCTTTTACTGGTTTCCCTGATATTGTGGGATCATTCTTATCCAAGTAACCATCTCATTCTCTCCTATATATTGATATAATTCTCATGGAAAAGGTTAAGCAAGATTCATTGAAGAATTGGTGAAAGAATTGTGTGAAGGACCTAGCTTGAACAGGAGCTTGGATACTCTAGCAAGTCTATCAAGAGGATTTGATCTTCTTCATACAAGGATTGAGAAAGTGTGTGTGTTGGAGCCAAGAGCCACCGAAAGGAAGCTTGTGACATCAACGTGATTAGGTTGTATCTTCTACTTTTGATTAATATGATACAGTGGCATGTACTTTTCACATAAAGTCATTCTCACTTTATTGTGTAATTCCTTGATCATACACATAAGTTGACAGTTGAATATATTTTGCTATCTTCACTTTGGTTGGTTTGTGTTGTCTTGGTCTTGATCTCATGAGAGCACCGGAGCGAAGCTGGAGCAACAAAGACCCTAGGAAGCGATACAAAGGTATGTTACTTGTTCCTCCCTACTAGCTAATTCAATGGTCAAAACTTATGGAAAGAGTCATGTCATGTCCTGTTTTGTTCTAGATCCAGGTGGATCTAGGGAGATCTATTAGTGTTCGCACCTACCGATTAGTCCGATAAAAATATTGGTGACTTCACTGGGGATATAACCCGTTTTCTTTATGGTTTTTGGTATTTTTTCTTGGTCATTTTCTCTTGCCTTACTTTTCTCCATTCATATCAATCTCTAAGTCTTCAGGATACCCTGATAGACCTTCTGGGTCCAGAGGCCTCTTCAAATTTTGTGTCTTTTTCCAAAAATTTGATTAGTTTCAGACATTCTCGCACTGCACTCCACAGTGGCCTATGAGAATATACTAAGTTTTCACCCTGCTTTTAGGTTCAGTGCGAGGTTCTCGCACTTTTCTCAAAACTCACCTGCGAGAATGACCTATTCTCGCACTGTGTAGTACACTCAGCCTGCGAACCCCTTTTTTCAATATTTTGGCTTTAAGACTTTTGCATGATCAACTGCCCAGATCAGTATAGGTTTCTAACAAGAGTGTTTTGGACCATTGGTTGATGTTTTCTTGTCTTCGTTCTTGTGCACGAACAGTCTTAGGAAATCAAGACTCTTCCTGTCCATTTTTCTTGACTTTCGTTTCTTGACTTTTCTCTACAAAGATATACTCTCTGATTTTGGAATCTGAGTGTGCTTGTTTGGTTAAGAACCAATGGTCAGTTGAAAGTTGAGCTTCTTTGTATTTATCATTTTCTCATTGTTTGAAAGATCACTTTTCTCATGCAATTGAAAAGACTAGTTTGGTTTTCTTGTTATTTTTGTTTCCATTGAAAGAATGGTTTGGGTTTCTATCTATTGCTTGTTCATTAGTTTTTGATTGATCTTCTTTGTATTTATCATTTTCTCATTGTTTGAAAGATCACTTTTCTCATGCAATTGAAAAGACTAGTTTGGTTTTATTGTTATTTTTGTTTCCATTGAAAGAATGGTTTGGGTTTCTATCTATTGCTTGTTCATTAGTTTTTGATTTTCTGCACTCTCACCATCATGGTGTAGGTCCTTTTTGAAAAGTGAAAAAAGATTTTTCTTTCAAAATCATTTTCGTCTTCGAAAGTATTGAAAATCAATTGTTGAAATTATTGAAAAAGAAACAATAGAGAATTGTTATTTTGGCATGGTTTGTTGCAATTGCATTTTAAAGGAAATTGCGTCTTGTAGTTCAAGTTTGATCCAGAAAACTTCTCTTTCCCTCCCGTACATAGGATTCATTGAACGAAAATTGCTATATTTCATTCTTATCCATGCATCGTTGGGTCAGAGTCTCATAGAAGATTAGTTTCATCTTCACTTCCTTTGAGTAACAACAACCCTTAATAACACTGCGCAATTGTAAAATTTAACTAGTAACTCTTTTCTAGGGCTCTATTACACCAACATTTAGCTAGGCTAGAACTTTGGAATAGGTAGAGAGATACACTCTCCAAATCACAAAAAACACAATACCATCTTGTGTTAAGGAGTGTCAAATTCCATGTACAACATCTTGTCCTTGGAAGCCCTTCTCACACAATGGTCAAACACGAGGTTGCATTGATATTGACAGAGTTACTCACCCTGCTTTGTTGATATCGGTGTAGAGATTGCACGTATTATGGGGGTCACTCGGAGGTATACCCACAATGATGAGTGGAATCCTTTTGAGTTGATTTCGGGCTAGATACCCTGCCCTTGTGTGTGGATTAGATTGTTGACTATCCCCTCAGTCCTTATTGTTGTCGGTGGTAACCTTAGCGTCCTATATTTCTAGGGTCTTACACAAGGTGACTGTGAAGGGGAAAGTATTCACGATACCTGGAATCAACGTTGGCCAAACTCACTCGGGATCCTTGGAGGGTATACCCACGATTATGTGTGGGATCTTGCACCAGGGTGTAAGTCCGTTAAGAAATTCATCAGCATAACTTTTCCACCCTCGCCCAACCCCTTCTTGTCTCGTTGTTATGACGTTGGATTTCATCACCAACTAGTGGCTTCGGAATTAGAAGGTCTTGTTTTCTCGGTGTTTCTTCCTAGATTTTGTTTACTAGCGTGTGTTGTTTATTTACCAAAGTTGACCATACGATTTTCTTCGTGAATTTTGTCACTTGTTTACAATAGCTCCTCCACGTCGTTCACGTAGAATGTAGGGTTTATCTCCAGAGCATCTGGAAGGTTCTCAACCCTTGACTACAAGTTCACCTGAGGGCTCTCCTCAGTAGAGTGAATTCCAAGACGTTACCATGCTACAAGTGGAACGAACTGACTCTCTAGAACATTTCCGAATTACCAATACTCGAGAGGACTTTCGAATTCACCCCAATTCTGAGGGACCATTTATGCAACTGAATTATTTTGGAGACTTAGTTGTTACATCTTATGGATCACCAGTTGGACCCTTTCCAGGCATAGAAGGCCAAGATCCTTTTTGGTCTACGGGTGTTTTTCGACGAGACCTTTTTGGTCCAAGCTCTCCTATAATTTCTGAAATCACCCCACCTGTGATTTCCAAAATATCTAGTCCAGAGACAATACTGTTTACTACCTCCTATCACTTTCTTGGTATAGACACCCCATGATCTGACCACATCTTGACTGTCCCTATCGAAATGTCCCATCACACAGATACTATGAGTGTTCACCTCGGGTTTAGCATGATTAGTCTCGCTCCCATCAGCACATCGCGAATGCCCAGCGTCACCCCAACACTACCACCTGGATACCGTGTGTTGAATGCTTCCATTCCCACTCCTACGCAAACCCCATCCGACTCTCATGGTGGTCCTTCTTCTTCTGAGCACTCTCTTCCCGGTTTTATTCCAACACTCCCTCAATTTCCTTTTGGAGGACCTTCCTCATATTCTACTGACAGTCTTAATCCTAGTGGCACTATTTTGTCATTCACACCAAATTACCAGATTCCTGTCGGTGGAAAATTTCACCAAGGTGTCATGACACAACCCCCAATTGGAACACTACCCCCAATTGGAACACCACCTTCGATAGGAGGACAAAATCCACCTTATGAAAAAAGCATACCTCCGTCCTTGGCCCAGTATTGGAATCATCTGATAGGACATCCTCCTCAATCGACTGGGGGGCAACAGTTTCTGACTACATCTGTAATACCCCCTAGTATAGGCCAACCATATCCAAGTACATTCAATCCCATTTGGGGTTCGACTTCTCAAACTCACGTCCCTGTTCCAGGATATAATCATGTGGGCTTCTATCCTCTCCAACCACCACCGAATCTGCCTGGGTCTTCACATTATATGTAGACTGGTTATGGTCCTACTGGTTTGGCAATGGGGCTTCCTCCCCAATGCCACCAGTACCCGCAAGTGAATTGAAAGTTACCCTTCTTGGCCACTTTGGATCTTCTGGATTTGTCAAGGATTTTAAGTGATCCAATTCGTCACTCTCCCCAATGGCCTGCTATACCTTCCAAGCTACCATCGGACATCCCTAAATTTTATGGCAATGTGGGAGAGGACTCGAACAATCATGTCATGAATTTTCACCTCTGGTGTTCATCCAACTTGTTGATGGATGACTCTATTTGTTTACGTATTTTTCAACGAACCCTAACAGGTTCTGCTGCGAAGTGGTATATAGAATTACCACAAGGTTTCTTCGTTGACTTAAACACCCTAACTATGGCTTTCCTCACAAACTACCAGTTATCGATTTGTTATGAAATGGGGACTGAGATTTTGAGTTCTTTCAAACAAAACAAAGCCACTCATATATCCGATCACATTCATGAGTGGAAACGAAGACAATGTTTCATTAAACTCGAACTCCCCAATCAGTTGCTGGCAGAATGGTTCACCAAATCATTTATGAATGACATCGCTCGTGACATCACCATGGGTGGAGTAGTCACGGAAGAGTAGGCCATAAGTCGTGCTCAATACCTTGACCTCATTTACTCACAAACGGGTACCCTTTACGACTTACTACCTAACTTACCTCATCCTTCCACTTCCTCCGCTTAAACTACTCCAGTTGCTTCGCATGTAGCTAACGGTGTGATTGGCACTTTCCAGGCCCAACCAAATTATGCCTCAAGTGCAAACCCCAAACCTATTTCTTCTAATGTTCAAAATGCTATGTATCCTGCCCCTCCCACCGGCAAGACTTCTGAGGTAAATGCAGTTCAATCTACCCCAGCTGGTAAAAAAAAATCCAAAAAGGGAAGGGGTAAGAATAAGGAGGACAAAAATTCTTCTCAAGTAGAGTGAACCAAAAATACCCCTGTTGGCGATCAGAATAAGCGCAAACCTCGATAACCTTGTTTTATCTGTGGTGATGATCACTACACGAAGGATTGTTCATGACGTGCCAAAGTCACTAAGTTCCTTCAAGGAGCTCCAAAACTACCTTCTCCGGCCGTTTCGTCCCAACCCTTCTTGTCTCAACAACAGATTCAGTTGGTCATTCATGACCAACCCTCATCTTCTACTACATCTTATGTACTAATGTGTACTGGTGATTCGAAGAGAAATGACATTGCCCTCACCACTCGAGCCAAAGATTATTCTCCCTCTAATGAGAAGGTTGATGATCTACCTCCTTCCTTGGTACAATCCTCTCTTGCGATTCCACCTACCAACAGTCCTGTTCATGTCGAATGACCGAGCCTCGACACAGTTCTTCGACCACCCCCAAAGGGCGTCGTTCAGAAATCGTCTTTCAATCCTCATGCTCGTGCTGCCCAAAACTACATCATTGTTGAAGATTTGGCCCAAGCACCTTCTGCGATGTCAGCCCTCGAAGTCCTTCAAAGTTGTCCCACACAACGGAAGGCACTGTTGAAAGCTATCGGTGGAATCGACCCAATGGATAAGAATTTAATAATTTTTGACTTGGAAGATCACATTCCAAGGTTACCCCCTCAACTTGTGTTCTATATCCAAGTGATTGTCTCTGAAAAAAACATTTGCCGAACCATTATCGACGAAGGTGCCTCGATGTGTGTCATGTCTCTTACCTGCTAGAAAGCCATTAGCTCTCCCTCTTTGAATGAATCCCAGAACACTCTCAAAGCCTTCAATGGCTCTGGTTTTAATCCCTATGGTGTCCTTCTTTTGTTTCTCATCACGTTAGAAGGAAAAACGGTCCAAGTCAAAGTGGAAGTCTTTGACGCTCCTCTTGATTACAATATTCTTCTTGGCCACAACTAGATCGATTCCATGTGCGCAATTGTGTCGACCCTTTTTCGAGTGGTACATTTCCCACATCAAGGAAAGGTAGTCACTGTCTACCAATTAGCCTTCTTTAACTCTGACACCCATGCTGACAACGTACCGTTCATTTCTAAAACCACACCGGCTTATGAGAACATCGGTGTAGGCCTTCTCAAAGACTCTTCGTTAATGGGTACTTTCCCCATTCGACCGCCCGATGTTCCACACTCGTCCGTTGCTTCAATCAACATGATTTCCACCTTGATTCATGAACTTCCTACATCTCATGACCCCTAGATAGTAACTGACCCTCGAGATTATCTTCGTTACGGCGATGAAATGTCATTAAGTCCGATTGAATACGCCTATCAGGCCATTCAATCGACAACACCTTCTAACCCCTCTCTTGGTGAGTTGTCTCCCGATCCTTTTTGTGTCATTTCTCCCACTGACAAGATGATCATGTCTGTCATGGAGGAAACCTCTTGGGACGATGGACATCATCGTTCCATCCTCTTTCTGGAGAAACATACCATTGAGAACTACCAATGGATATCGACCCCGTCGACCGTTGTCATCATCTCAATCGTTCCTGGGTCCACACACGATGTGTTTTCTGAAGGGAACTTAAGCAATATCTCACCCACTATTCCCCCTGACATATCTGTCAAACCTGGGATTGTTGAAAATGTCCATATCAGAGCTTCGTGTTCTTTTGAAGAATTCGTCACATACACATCCCTTTTCAAAGACTTTCGTGACATCTTTGCCTGGAGCTACGAAGAAATGTCGGGTATCGACCCTGACATTGTGATACATGAGATCAAGACATACCCCGACACTAAACCCATCCGACAATGCCTTCGTCCAGTTCACCCACATAAAGTGGCTGCTATCAAGCTCGAAGTTGAGAAACTTCTTAAAGACGACTTTATTTATCTGGTGGTTCTCAATGACTGGGTTTCCAATCTTGTCTCGATCGATAAGAAACAAGGCACAATTGGTGTATGCGTTGATTATAGGGATATCAACAAATCTTATCCCAAAGACAACTTTCCTACCCCCTTCGTCGATTAGATTGTCGATGATTGCGCTGGAAGTGAAATCTTCTCTCTAATGGATGGTTTCTCCGGGTATAATCAAATCAACATTGTTCCCGAGGATCAACATAAGACTGCTTTTATTTGTCCTTGGGGTGCTTTTGCCTATCGGAAAATCCCTTTTGATCTTAAGAACGTTGGAAAAAAATTTCAATGCGCTATATCTTATGCTTTCCATGATATCAATCACATCGTGCAACCATATCTGGATGATTTACTTGCTCACTCAATGTGCTGAGTTGATCACCCAACCCACCTCCGAGCCATTTTTGTCCGCTGTCGGTTCTACAGTATACGTTTGAATCCTCATAAGTGTGTTTTCTGCGTGGAATATGACCACCTTCTAGGTTTTATCGTTTCGCATCAAGGGATCCAGGTGGATCCTTTAAAGGTTGAGGAAATCCTTAATCTCCCTCTTCCTTCTACACTTCCCCAGTTAGAAAGTTTGCAAGGGAAAGAAAACTTTCTTCATCGTTTTATCCCAAATTACGTCGAGATAACTCATGGATTTACGCGGTTACTTAAAAAGGGGTCTGATTTCGTATGGGATACCATCATCAACAATGATTTTGAAGCTTTGAAATTGTCCCTAACACGTGCTCCGATTCTCTTTCCCACCGATTACAGTCACAATTATTTCCTCTACCCTGCTGCCTCAGATTACACCATTGGTATGGTTCTCATCCAAGAGGATGATGCTAACGATGAACATGTTATCTACTACTTGAGTTGAAGTCTAAAACCTACCGAAATCAAGTATTTACATGTCAAAAAACTGGCCTTGGCAGCCGTCCAAGCCATCCAACACTTCCGACACTATATCCTCTCGAGAAAGACTACAGTGATTTCTAGTTGCAACCCTATGCAACACATTGTCACACATAAATTGCTAGGGGGAAAATACTCCAAATGGATTGTGATACTCTAGGAGTTTGAATTGGAATTTGAACGCGCCAAGTCCAAGAAGTCCTTAGTGTTTGCTGAGTTGATATGTGACTTTCCCTATTCTGAAATGGAAAATCTAGCAGCTGCTTCATTACCTGATGAATCCCTTTTCCTCATCAGCACTGATGATCTTTGGTATGACAATATCATTATATATCTCCAAACCTAGACTTTCCAGCCAACTTTGTCTAGTACTGACCGACGTCTTATACGATACCAAGCTTGTCAATATATTATCCTCGGGGATACTCTTTATCGTCATAGGATTGATTTTGTTTTTCGACGTTGCCTCACATTCGACGAGGCCGATAGAGATCTGAATTACTGCCATTCTGAATCCTGTGGTGGTCATATGTCTGGGTATGCTACTGCCCAGAAGATCTTATGCGCAAGGTATTTTTGGCCTTCTTTATTTAACGAATGCATAATCGCCGTTCAAAAATGCCATGCTTGCCAGACCTATAATAACAAGATGCGGTCACATCCCGCTCCTCTTTACCCTATGGTCTCCGTTGGTCCCTTTGCGAAATGGGGCATTGATTTCATGACATGTCACCCCCACTCGGCCGGGGGGCATGGATACATCATTGTAGTCGTAGATTACTTTACGAAATGGGTCAAGGCGATGCCGACATTTGACAACACTGGAAATACCGCAACATTATTCATTTTTAATCACATCATAGCTCATTTTGGTGTTCCCCGGGCTATCATCACTGATCACGGTAGCCACTTTAGAAACTTCATGATGTCTGAACTTACTGAAAATTTGGGTCTTCGCAATGAAAACTCAATGCCTTATTACCCACAAGCCAATGGCCAAGTCGAAGAAATTAACAAATTTCTCCTAACTATGCTCCGACGAATGATAGGGATTCACAAAACAAGTTGGCACACAATGTTGTTTTGCAACATTGTGGGCTTACTGGACATTCGTCAAGTCTACTACTGGGTTTACACCTTTTCAGTTAGTCTATGGTTTGGAAGCCATTCTCCCGATTGAATGCGAGATACCCTCTTTAAAACTAGCTGTTGAACTCCTACCAAACACTTCTGCTAAGGAAGAACGTATATTGTATCATATGTGATTAGATGAAACTCGACGCGATGTCACCCTAGTCATAGAAGCTCAGAAAAACGTGTCAAGGCCCAATATGACAAACATGTTAAGCCTCACATTTTCTCTGAAGGAGATCTCATTCTCCTCTATGAACAAGATCGATATATGCTAGGAGCTGGAAAATTCGAAGCTAGGTGGCGAGGTCCTTATATCATTCGACGAGTTTTGGAAAAATGGGATTATGATTTAGTAGATTATGATGGTATCCCTTTGAGTGAACCAAAGAATGGGTTGTACTTGAAGAAGTACTATGCATAAAATCACCTGTGCACGAGAACTTGTATTTTTATTGTATCATACTTTTTGTGTGTTACTATAGCTTGCTTTTGTCATTATCTAGTCTCTACCCCTATGTGACGTTGTGTTTGATTTCCAGATGTCTGAGTCTTTGCTACCCTATATTGTCTTCGCTGATGGTGCTAGCCGTAGTACTCATAACCTTGCTTCTGCTACATGGGAAATTTACGCCCCTACAAACGAATTCATCTCCTTACGAGGTGTGTATCTCGACCGTGCGACCAACAATATTGCAGAGTATAGAGTCGTTATTGAATTGTTGATTGATTATATCTCGCTCGAAATCCATCATTTGGTTGTGCGACTTGATTCATAGCTTGTAGTACTATAGTTAAGTAATGTCTATACTATTCAAAGTCCTACTTTGTTACGGGTGTATTTGTGAATTCACCTCTTGGAATGTTATTTTGATTATATTGAATATCAACATATTCCTAGATGTCTAAATACATTAACTGATGCATTGGCTAACTATGTATTAGATAGACATTTGGATCATTTATAAATCAATCACATCAATTTTCACACAACAAAAGATAAACCGGTATAAGTTGTCTGCATATATAACGATCAAAAGAGTTTTTTACAAAACATTCTGTATGAAGACCAAAATGTCAAAATTTGAAGTCCGTAGCTTCTACAAAGTGACATCATGGATGACGTTCATGGTAACACACGACTTCCCGAGAAACCCTATGGAGTAGTCGACCAATGGACTCTGACACTCCTACTGTATGAAGATGATAGCATCGTGGAACCTCTCCAAGAGGCATGTCTGGAATATCTGTTGTCAAACCCTCTAGGTTTTGTTCCACTTCTTGATAATCCTTGACATCCCATTGTGGCATTGACGTTACCTCTCCTCGTCACTGAATAGGAGAAGTACCAGGAGGTCAGTAAGGTCTCACATCTGTGTCATCAAAAAATGAATTTGGTATCTAGTCTTTGGACGAACATATAAAAAACATTTTCATATGATAAAATTCACAAAAACATTTTAAAAGAAAAAATGTGTACTTCATACCAAGTTCCCCCCACTGAGCACCCTCGGGCAGGACCAAGTTCGGATTTCCTCGAAAATCCAACCCGACATAAGCATAATCATCGACCATCAACATCTGTGGTCGCAACTAGTTGAAGAAGGTATCATCATACTTGATAATTGGTCCAGCTACATGTCGGGCCATGAGCTAACACCATCTTAGCATTCTTGGATCTGTGGGAGCCAGCAAATTCCACTCAACCTGCAGCCTCAGTAACAAAACCCTCTCGAGAAAGAAGGACACCAACAAATATCCGTACCTAAATTGCTTAAGGTTGCCTCATTTTCATTTGGTCAACTGCTTTTTCATGCTACGAAGCACAACATCTGCCCAGTTAAAAACCTGTGGTTCAGTACACTCTATGGCATACTGAAAGTAACTCTAGAGTGCCATGTGAGGAGAAGATCTCCCAGCCATACGTGCAATGGTGAACAAAATAGTGCAGAGGGTCAAATCCCACACTCCCCAAATATCTACTTTCCCTTTCTTCCTCTCTGCCTCTAGAACACAGTGTAAGTGGAAGTACTCACTCATGGGAATCCCACCACCTCTGCTACCAGTTAGACTCATGTGGTACCCACGTCGTGACAGTCCTGTCAAGAAGTAAATGTACTCAATATCTAAGGACAATGTGTGAACCCCTACCTAGAATACTTGTTGATCGAGATCCCACATATGCACAAGGTACTCTAATAACCTGATTTGGGCCCTCATGCCCAGGATACGAAAGTACTTCAGAAGACCACAGTTTCTCAAAGCAGAAATTGTGGGCAGATGATTTTCGACAATGGCATTATCTTATTTGTGCTCCCTTTCGTGCAATTCCAGAACCATTGTGATGGCCAAATACCTACATAAGAAGCATAAGAATAAGATTAATAACTCTATTCATAAATTGATTCTCTTTCATTGAGCAAAACTTCAAAAAAAAATTATGCTTTACAGTTCTCAAAGGTTCCCTTTAGGCACAGTGCAAGGTTCTCGCAGGATATTGTGCGCTCACCTGTGAGAATGACCCATTCTTGAAGGTCCCGTGTAACTCACCTACGAGAATGGCTGAGCGCCATAATAAACCCCAAAACAAACTCAAAATGATAGTTTTTGCCAATGAAAATGAAAATTTAAACCATGAAAGAGTAGAGGACAAAGTGCCTACCTCACTGTCACTGACATTTCATCGAATGGATGCTCGTAACTCCCGCAATCTGACATCGAATTTCGAGGGTAAAAGAGGGGCTTTTGGGCTCAAATAGTGGTAAAGTGAAAATGATATGGTAAAAATAGTTTTTGCTTCTTTATATTAACTTTTACCATGTCATTGAATTTTTATAATTATTTATTTATTAAAACCTAATCCTGAATGCCCTACTTTTGCAGGCGTAACGACTTCGATGTTCATCTACAGGGATGTAGACATATTTTTTCTTCTTCATCGCATGTTTTGTTTGTTTTTATGGTTTTTGTATAAAACCTCGAGCTGGGTCTTTGTCCATTCTCATGCTTGAAAATACATGAGAACGCGATCGAGCATACTTTTATCACTTTTTCAGGCTCAACAAGGTTATACGAAAAAGGAACCCCCTGGGAGTCCCCTTTAAGCTCTTTTCAGACTCTCTAAACATGAAAAGATAGTCGAGAGACCTTGCTATTTTCACGCTCGATAAAATATTTGAAGAAAGCATCTGTTGGGCGATAATATATCTCTTTTTTGGTCTCGTCAGACTATTTTACGAAAAAGGAATTGAGTAAGTTCTCTTTTAAGTGTTTTTCCAGACTCTATAATCATGAAAAACCTTCGAGTTTTCTATCTTTGGACTCGCTAAACAAACATTGATAGGATCGTAATGGGACCGAACCACTCCTTCTTAGGGTTCATTAAACATACTCCGAAGGACTTATCTGAAGGATATGATTATATCAATAAGCATATGTTATCCTCCTCAATCTTGCGTAAAAATAAAGAGGTACTCTCCAGAAATGGTGGGGAAAAATTTGGGAAAGGGATATGTTATCATCTTCATATTAATTGGCAGTAAGTGTCGCTCTTGAACATGACACCTCCTATTCATTATTTGAAGCCAGTTTGGGAAATCCATTTTTATCTCATTCGATTTACTACAAGGTCATACCCTGTGTTGTCTCTGAGTCAATGCTGCCAAATCATTGGTCGTGTCGTTCATATGTTCAAGAGAAGTTCATCTAAAACCTCTATTGAGTCGACCATCTATAGTTGTCCATTCTCTCTGTGTCGACCTTCCCTGTGTCCAGTCCAACTTACATCATACTTTGTTTCACCTTCAAAATCTGTTACTCATTTCATGTCATTGATGGGGGATACATCAAGGCCCTCCTGTGACAAGTTTTGTTCCATCGACTTCAGATCATTATCTGGAAACAAGACTTAGAAATTCTTAGGTACCTTGGAACTTGCATGCCTCAATGGCAGGTTTCCTCGCTTTTGACAGTGGGTTTACATCATTGAACCCTGATCAAAATATTTCATCGGATGTTGAACCTCAAGTCATTTATTCACATTCAAAGGATTGTACTAGAGTACCTTGGGAGTCATTGACATTAATGGTGATTTCCCTCACACTTGTTAACGGTTTCATCAGTGAACGGTAATCAAGTGGTTTCTACCATGTTCGACTTCAACACATGTAATAACATGGTTAGATTCATACTTTTGGGCGACAAGATTGAAGACCCTGGATATCATCTCTTGGTCCAGGTTGCGATGGAATATGTATAATCTGCGACACATAGATCCACTATGTATGTCTCGTGGCTATGTCGTCTCAATTTGAATTTTCTCACATAGATCCACAATGTATTCCTGGTGGCTATGCTATATTTTGATGGCATGGATCCATAGTGTATGATTGGTGGCCATGACCTAGAATTAATATATATGATATTCTGCAGATGCTTGGTTTTTCACAGGTTTCCGACACACACATGCAGCTTACAAAGTCTTTCGGCTATCACTAATTCTGACCTCATACTTTGGGGGTCATTCTCTTACCCATGATTTTGGTCATCACGATGGTGTATTTATGATGGTGTACTCAGGCTCCTCATAAGAACTTTCTCCTGATAAAAGTGACATTCATCTCTTCCCAGAAAACTTACTTTTGAAGAGAGTTTGCAGGTTGCTAATATACTAGGGTGCAAGAATGACCCATTCTCACAAGTTGCCTTAAGATAGGGTGCGAACTTCTCACACTGTGCTACATAGCTAGGGTGAAAACTTGTTCTAAATCTTGGAAAAAGATGAAGTCTCGATGGTTCTAGAAGGGAATCTTCTAGAAGAATGGGTTGGCATTCGAATGGTTATCCTTTTACTGGTTTCCCTGATATTGTGGGATCATTC
>ML784081.1:228588-248396 GCA_009831015.1 Picea engelmannii | reverse complement strand
AGCAAGATTCATTGGAGAATTGGTGAAAGAATTGTGTGAAGGACCTAGCTTGAACAGGAGCTTGGAGACTCTAGCAAGTCTATCAAGAGGATTTGATCTTCTTCATACAAGGATTGAGCAAGTGTGTGTGTTGGAGACAAGAGACTGAAAGGAAGCTTGGGACATCAAGGCGATCAGGTTGTATCTTCTACTTTTGATTAATATGATACAACAGCATGTCCTTTTCCCATAAAGTCATTCTCACTTTATTGTGTAATTCCTTGATCATACACATAAGTTGACAGTTGAATATATTTTTCTATCTTCACCTTGGTTGGTTTGTGTTGTCTTGGTCTTGACCTCACGAGAGCACCGGAGTGAAGCGAGAGAAACAAAGACCCTAGGAAGCGATACAAAGGTATGTTACTTGTTCCTCCCTACTAGCTAATTCAATGGTCAAAACTTAGGGAAAGAGTCATGTCCTATCCTATTTTGTTCTAGATCTAGGTGGATCTAGGGAGATCTGTTAGTGTCCGCACCTAACGATTAGTTCGATAACAACTGGGTTAGAGAAAATAATTCTAGTAGGTAAACAATGCACAGATGGACAAAGAGATTGAGGATATGAGAGAAGAGATCGACACATTGACGTTGAATATGCAGCAGGAGGCACAAGTACATTGGAGGTACGAGTGGCCTTTGAAGAAGAGAGTAAAATGGATTATGTAGAAATTGGTAGCTAGGAGGCAGTGAAAGGAGTTGAGGAAGTGGTTGAGGCATGATGAAACCCTCAGTGACACAGAGGAGGCAGAGGTTTGCATTTGTGAGCCAGAAGTTGGAGAAAACCTCAAGGATGAGGAGGAGAGATCAAGAAGAGATCTTATAGTTTTCCAGGAGGGAATAGATGAACTTTCAAATTACCAGGTAGGAAACAAGATGAGATCAGTTGGAGATCTCATAGACTTCTATGAGGGTATAGGTGGAAGTTCATATTTCTAGGAGGGAAATGAGCAGAGATCAGTTAGGGATCTTGTAGAATGTGAGGAGGACAGGACATAAGTTTCAAGTTTCCAGGTGGGCACAAATGAGGTGTGAGTATCTGAAAGTCTCAGGAACTCATATGTGAGTTCGGATTAGCTAGGAATGCTGACAGAGGAAGAGGATCAAAGATGCATCCTGATCATTGGGGGAATTGAAATATTCCTGCCACATATCCCAGCAGATGCCAATGCATGTACTGCATATGAGGAGGTGATGCAGCAAGCATCTGAGGAAGAGGTCGTGGGGCCAAATGTTTGTGAAGCTAAGAATTTTTGTACTGTAGATGCAACAGAGGAGAGACAAACAACAATTAATTTCATAAAACAGGAGAATGAGAAGACATTAAAATATGCCCAACAAATGAGAGAAGAAGAAGATAATCCAACAAAAATTTTCATAATTTTCAGCTAGGAAGTTGAATAGGAGATGACTGCAGCATTAAATCCTGCAACAGAAGAGGAAGCAGACAACATGGATTTTTTTAATCTACACAGGGAATTGGAATCCCTAGAGAGAAGGGTGATAGTGCAAATTCATCACATCCAATAGGTTAAGTTGGAATAAAATCAAGAAAAGTTCTAGTCCAAGGAGCATCTGGAGGATGTTGGATATATACCAACAGAGGAACTGGTAGAAGTTGAACTGTCAGAGGAGATCGATGAGAAGAAACTTAGTAAGGAGATTGTAGAACTAGATTTTTTAGTGAAGTGTCAAGTCAATGCCACAAGTAATGGAGAAAGCATGGACGATCAGGATGATCTTTCATTAGATCATCATAAGGAGATGCAACAACAAGGAGGATTTCCAAGGAGCTAACCAGTGAATCTGCTGGACAAAATGGTTGAGGAAATCAGAGAGATGATGTTGAGATCAACACAGGAGAATAACAACAAGGAGTGGTTTAACAAAGGATAACCTGCAACAGTAGTAGGAAAGAAACAACAACAACAACATAGCAAAGGAGCATGAGGACAACTCCAAAGAGAAGTTTTGGATCCAAGCATATTTCAATAGAGCAAGGGAGATCATGAGTAGGATCTCATGATTTTCCCAATAGTGTAGTATGATGTAGGATCATCTCTCCACCTCATCAACGTGCCAACAAAGCTAGTGCATTAGGAGGGAATGGATCCCAAAGAGAGATGTGCCAACCCTCTCAATTTTGAACCTAAGTTAAAATTTTTAATGAAATTAAATGTGAAGTTAATGTTTGGAGGTTCAGGAAGGCCGAGACCATATGCTTGATAGAAGAAGTTATTATAAGGAGTAATGTTGCGTTTAAGGGATGACAGGAATATGGCTCTGGGACCGATTCATACTAGATGGCCATTAAATAAAATTTAAATATAATTAATGAGGTAGATGGAAGGAACAGATGTAATTAATGTAATAAGTTTGAATTCTTTCTCTTCTTAAAATCTTCAGTGCAAGGAGTCCACAATTCTTGCAAAGAGTGCGAAGGCCGAGTCAATTTCGAATATGAAGTTGAGGGGAAATAACTTGAATGGTTGCATAGCTTTGGTGCAAGGAGTGCATAGGTCGAGATTCACTGACAGGACCCTAAATCTCAGGAGAGATAGAGGGGAGTTCTGTAGAAAGTGTGCAAGGAGTGCACAGTTTCTTGGAGGAGAGAGAAGTTTGAAGAAGTCCCATGCAAGGTGTGCATCGGGACAATACTAAGCTAAGTGTTGAGGAGTGAATCAATGGAGCACAAGGAGTGCTTGAAAGGTTCTCAGAGACCTTTGGAGTCTCGAGGTGAATTAGTGCAAGGAGTGCACAAGAGGAACTTAGAAATATTGTTCTAAGTTGAAGTTTCCAAGTGCTCACATGAACCACAGAGGAAGTGCGCCCGAGGTCTATAAACCCTTAGAGGAACAAAGATCAGAAGAGATAGTGGGTTCAAGTGGAGAAGGGAGGGGACTTAGAATTTTTTCTAAGTCCAAACAGGTTGAAGTTTACAGAGGAGACATTTGAGTTTCAAGTCACCTCAAGAATCTTAAATCTAACAAAGGTTAGCGACCGAAGTCCCTTGAAAGGGAAGGAGTTTTTATTATCTAAGTGTTGACGGATGAAATCTAGTCATGAGGGCCCATGATCCTTCATCACCATTGGATCTAATAGAGTAGCATAGGGTTTACCCCTATGAATTTTTCATGGATTCAATTTCGGGAGAAGTCATGGATCAATCCCAAGGAGAAACCACTAAAAGGACCAAATCAATGGTCGAGATCCAGTCAGATTTTTTTGAAGGTATGATAGTCATTAGATCTAGAGTAAGTTGTATGATGGATAAAAGTGGAAGTCATTGAGTATTCATGCATTCAATAATTTTGAAGTGAAAAGGAGCGGGGACTGAAAAAGTCTCGAGACCCTAATTAAATCAGTGTCGATCATTGATGAAGTGACGTGTCAGTGGATTAAGGTGGTTCAGAGGAATGACCATTCGAGAGGAAGAAAGTGCTAAGGGTTGCAAGTTTCTCGAAGCTATGAAAGCCATAACTCATCATAGCCATCCAAAGTGGTAGACTTGTTGCATTAGATATGGAAGTCCAGAGACTCACCACTCCGGGAGAAGATAGAGGATAGAAGTGCGCAGGAGAAGGAAGTCACCGAAGATTTGAATAATGGAGACCATCCGAGTCATCTGTTGGGAGGGAAACATGGTAATATATCCTGTGATCCAAAGGAAGACCACTTCGGAGGAACTGGAGAGCTTGAGTGTGAAGGTACTCAGACTCCTGAAGGGATGGAGTCACAAAGAAAATCATCATCATTTATTTGTATGAAATAGGTGTCATCGGATCCTGAGATATGGAGGTTCGATACTCCGAAAACATCGTAGGTTGAAGTAGGTATACATGATGAAGTCTGAATTTCTGAATGAACTCCCTATCATCAATTTTAATGAGAATTGTGTGTCATTGATCTATGTAGTTGTTTGATGCTATTTTGGAAAGTTCACAGGGTTGTGTGTTTGGGGGAAAAGGTGTGGAGTAAGTTTGAACTACCCGGAGCCCAAAGCTCTAGAGCATCAAGGTAGAGTGTTGTGGTTAGTGCCTTTTGTCTTAGCGTCAGGTCATATACCAAGGTCATATGAAGATCTTGGCCAAGAAAAGGGGGGCTAGGGCCCAAAATCAATTTTATTGAAGTTTAAGAGAAAGGGGCTTAGAGGAAGTGCCCAAGAGGTTCGAATCGACGCATATCTACAACAAGAGGGAGTAAACGATCCCAAATTATTTAGGAATATGTATATTGGCACATGGTTTTGGACCAAAGTCTCTTGGAGGGTTCTGTGGGTGTTTTATAGACCCTCTCTATCATTTTTAAGTGTAGGGTCTCAAGAAAAAGACCTGTGGAAAGGATTTTGGGTGCTCAGCGGGGCCCAAAGATTGAATTCAACTCCTGGAATTTGAAAGATCCTTGACTGGGAGGTCGCATAACCCCTAGGAGGGAAGGGGGGTTGCATCACATAGATACACATAAATTACCTAAGTTGGACAGGGATCAATATTTATGAAATAAGAGCACCCCAGGAAAAGGAGCAATTCTGGTAGAGCCATAGGAATGGGTGTCAAGAATGGAGAAAGTAGGGATACTGAACTTGTTCAAAATTCAACATTTAGAATGAAGTATGAAAATTAATGCCTATGTAAAGGTGTTACTCAAATTTTTTCATGGGGGGACACTCTAGCACAATCCCCTAGTATCTATTGATACTGCGTTGATTGTGCATATCATAGGTTTGTGCAAAGCATAAGAAGACCCAAGACTATTGTTCAACAAAATGGGAGAGAAATCCCTCTCCGAGTCAATGAAAGAAAAGTTTGACACATTTAGAGGAATGATGGGTCTGGATGTAAAGAGCATCAACAACAAGAATGTCAGGTTTGCAACACAGGTTTTGTCTTGCAAAATGTTGTGAAAATGTTGCAAAAACAAAGTACCGGTTGCAATAATTTCAACAGTAGAGAAAGTAATGGAAGGATTTCAGATGAACTGGGATAAATTTTTAGTCAACCAAGTTTTACAAGATTGCATGGAGGCCCGGGAGAAGGGAATTGAATTTCACTACACATGTCTTCTTATCCTCATTATGTTGGTTAGGTGGCACAAGGCTTCATATTACTATACATGTGTACTTCATGTCACATCCCTTTAGATGCTAGGTATTCCAAGTTGTGGCACACAACCATCAAGAGATGAAAAAATGAAAACAACGCCATATTTTATACCTATTTGGAACATTTTACCATGGTAGTTGAGAGTACACCACACATATCAGAGGAAACAATAGCCGCATACAAGGATATCACAATATTCTGAGCCAACATGAACCATGTGTATGTGAAAGAAAAAAAGGATCTTGCATGACAATGAACAGAATATGTGAAATTAATAATCATTGATTGGGAGGAAGATTGGAAGATCCCAATAGAAATGATAGCACCATCAGAAGAGGAAGAATATTGAGACAAAAGTGAGAAGGAATAGGGTGACGAGTAAGACAGGGATCAAACGAATAGTGCAAGCGATCTTCCTATCCAATCTACAATCCCCAAATCATGACTCAAAAGGAAGGATAAGGGGAAAGAATAGGAAGGAGGGGAACAGAAGAAAATTAAGGCATGTAGGAGAACCTGATTTTATATATTAACCAATGATTATATGGATAAGATTGGTTACTAGATATTGGATAGCATAGGGGAAATCAGGGAAGATGCAACGAAGAAGCAATAAGAACAACATAAGAAGGTGCATGATCAACTGGTAATACTTCAACAGATACTAGAAACTACATGCGTCATGAAAGAACACAAATCAGGGGGAGTACCATCCATAGGACAGAGAGCAGAAGTGGAAAGTGTACAACCAACCCTGACACAACTAACAAGGGAATGTAGAACCTTATAGATTGAGGCATATGCAGTAGAGTTTCCAATGAGAAAATTAAAGGAGAAAATAAACCCATTGGGCCAGCTTAATATCGTCATATAAACAATTCTCATACAAATATTATAGGAATTTCATGGAGAATTGGTGCAATAAATAAAGAACAGAGGAGACATAGTGAACCAAGACTTGGAAATAATAAGGGATGAAAGAGCCCAAGTGCAAGTAGAGTATGATATGGCACTTCAATAAAAGAAGGATATTGAAAGCCGAATAAAGGAAGTTCTGAAGAATAAATATGGGGCTGAGGAAAGGGCCACAAAAGAACTATAGGAGAAGGAAAAATTTGAAGACATGGTGCAGAAGACACAAGAAATTCTACGAAAATTATACAAGTAAGTACCAGAATTTCCCCTGGTAATAAAATCCACTATGGAGGAACAACTGTTGAATATTGGTGAACTCATTAAGGGATTCAGGGAGAAGATCCAACATTTACAACTGAGGAGCATGCCTAAAATGCTACCATAGGTGTGTGAAGGTATGGTGAGGATGGAAATGACAATAGTTTCCAACATTAAGAAAGTAGAGTATGAATGCACAAAACTTTACGAGGCGAGTGCGCAGGTGTGGACAGAGATCATGGGAGACCCATAAATGAAGGCCATAGAGGCCAAGCTAAGATAATCAAAAGAAGAAGTTCCTGAGGTAGCATAAAAGGTGGATACATCGTAGATAATATATCGTATGGCAACCATTTTGGCTCAACAACCAAAATTTTTAGAAGTTAAGGGACCAAGGGACCAACAAAATATCCTTCAACAGAGACTAGGACCATGACAGGAAGAAGAAGTAAGGTTAATTGGAGAATTTTCCACTATACAAGGTAATCTCAAACAAGAAACGACTGAAGCAGAGACCAAACTCACAGACTTGACCCCATAGGCCATATAGGAGATAAAAACAACATAGGCTACATTTTTCAAATGGGTAGAGGTTGCTAAGTCTTCCTCTCAACAGATCATTTCAGCATGGAAGAATAAGCAACAGGCCTTAGTGGCTCCGGATGAGCCACATATGAGTGTTGGGGGCTTGTTGGACAGGTCATTTTGGATGCAATGTTGGGATAAAAACCTAAGTATAAGGAAAGTGTGTAGAGGAAGGAAAGTAGCACACAACTAAGATGCATTCCACAAGATAGTGTGTAGAAGGAGGAAAGCCCAGAGGAGCAAGACATCACATAGAAAGAAGAATAATTCAAGAGAGCGAGAGATTAAAGATTGAGAGAAGGATGACAACATGAAATTAAAGAAATATAATAATAACATAAAAACAACATGAAGAGCGAAAAGAAGAAGAAAGCAGTCAAACGACCAGTTAATTGAGTTGGCCCTGCATTGTAATAGGATAGTTTTGGGATAAATAGACTAGGGTTTTAAGCCCTAGATATAGAAGTATAAACATATAACATGTTGGTAGATTAGGGGGTTGGAATATTAAGCCAGAGTCATGAATGTAATAGTCATTTGGAAAGGAGAAATATGAATAAAGAGAGAGTTTAGAGATGATATTGAGTCTTGTGGTATATAATTGTATATATGTGCTTATGAATTATGGTGTTATGCTTCATAGACAATTAGGTTATGGATTAATTATGGCGTAATATTCATGAATTTGACTATGAAGAATATCTGTAATAATAAAAAATATGCTTAGAAGAGGAATATGAATCACACGAAATTAATACTAACTAGAGTCGAATCACACACATAGATATAAAAAGGAAGAATAAATTGTGCATCTCTCCCCCTTTCCCTTACTATTGCAAAAGCCTAGTTCTTGCAGTCCCAATTAATACCTCGGGTGAGACTTCATATGTGCAAGTAGGTGATTTCAAAAGGGTCAATGTCTAGTGGGTTTTTTGGTCATAGATAAACCAAACCTTGGGTCTTACAACCCGCATGAAAAAAATTAATCCAACAAATGGAAAGCCAAGAAAAGTAAGCCAATAGTGGCCTTCAGTCCTACACTTGGTAAACCAAACTTGTTCCCACTTCTCCTTCCATTTTTTAAGATATACTAATTTAATATTGAAGGTAGGTAACTATGTCTAGACTCGCATCATGTTCCCACCATCTCCTATTGGAGATGCTTCTAGCTTCATCGCAATATCCAAAGCTCCGGGCTACGATGTAACCATTTTTTGTATCAGTGGACAATGAATGTGTAGAAATAATATTGCAATAAACCATTGTTTGTGGTGTTGATCATGGATTTGAAATGTAAATCTACCCATCAAATACTTAAATATTTTATCATAGTCCTAAATTGATTCAATATGCACCTGTTTGATTTCCTTCAACTCTGTAATGCATCACAACTCTGATTTTGGCTTCTTGAACTCTTTCAACAATGCTTGTCTAATTTCTTCTAAATGTTAGAAAAACATGATCGTGGAGCAATAAAATGAGAAAAATTAGGAAATAAAACATAGAAGATATACAATACAATAGGGACATAGATATACATGATTCACCCATTGTGGGCTACATCCACCAGAGAAATTGTCAGATCCTTCTTTTTTATTATACAAAAAAATGAAGGGATACAATCTACATCATTCCCATTGTAACTTCCTCTTCTTTCTCTCGCAGTATCCTCTCTCAGAATAAAATAATCACACTCATACAAATTCGTAATAAAATTCCCTCATAAAATATGGTTTCTATCTAGGGAATAAAACCATAACATAAATTCTATTTTCAGACCTGCAACCTTATAATGAATGGTCCAAATTGACTACGAAATTACAATATTTTACAAGGCAATTTTCCTAAAAAATCTCTTCAGGATCACTTCCCCCAAATCCCCCGCCAGGGGAGGCTCCATTAATTGTCACCACCACCCCCTGGACCCCCTTGACGACAATAGTGGGGGGGGGGAATCCCCCACACACCCCCCCATCAGGAAATGGGATCCAATAATGGATGAAACAAACCTATGAATAAGGAAGATAATTAGGCTCCACAACCAACATTAAAGTCCTTGCTTGTCCTATAGATGTGGTAATATGTATTTTCATATACCAGACCAATGCACGACCTATAAATGTTATTTCTAGCTACACAATATTTACAGCCTCATCCTGGACATTCTTCGCATCCCAAATTGTTTCACATATGAACATATGTTATTATGGGTCCTCCGACCCAACTCCCTGGAACTCAGGTAGTCTTAGTGTGTTGTCTAAACATCCCATGTTTTTTTGTGTAGTACCTCCCCTCGGTGACGTTCATTGACTCTGAATTGGTGCACTTCTTTCACTTCTTTACCTACAACTACTCTATCTTCCCCTGCTAACTATAAGTTATTTTGACAAATCCTCAAATGTTACTTCTGATAGAGGTGATGCACACGTAGTCATGGAATCCACATGATATAGTTTGAGTAGGAATTAATGTCTCTTCTATTATAGGATTGAAGTGAGAATCCTCTTCCTCTTCTTCTGTGTGAAATATTTCCACAATATGCACTATTGCGCAGGGTTCTCTCCTCTCAAACTCACTGTGCGACTCTCCCTTCTCAGCCCTAGTCTTCAAAATCTTTTACCTTCTTCCACTGCATAGTACTCCAAACTCATCTTCCTCTTCTGATACACCTTCGTCGTTTCTCTACATCCTCAATCCCTTCCTTCCTTCTTCATTTCTTACTTCATTATTTCCTACCTTCTGACTATCCTCTGGTCATCCCTTAGTTCCCCTATGTGTGTGAGGCCCCTTAACAATCAAAATCCATCGTCATCACACACTTATCGCACAAGAAAATATTTATCCAGGTAACCAATGATTTCATAAACCTTCCACGCATACCCTTGAAGAAATTCCTTTCTGCAAAACTATATGACTGGGTACAATCTACTGTAAATTCCATAATATAACTCCCAGTATGTTGTTGAACCAAAAAGAAACTGCACATGAAGTCTTATTACTTATAGAATTCAATTGTCTTACCAACTCAGGAGTCCAGTTCCTCAGTGTTGTAGTACGTTACCTTCCAATATTCTCCACTAATATTTCTAACTATTCAGTCAAAATAATCGGAAACTTGCCAAAGGAAATCTCATGCAAATCTGTGAAGACATACATTTGCAACCATTGTTCATCGCTCATCCAATGGTTTCTATTCTCTCCTTGGTTAGATTCATGTTCCTTCCCTTCCATCCATTTGACAATCTCTTTCTTAGTTAGCCTCCAAAACATTCCCTCAATTGTAGATTCTAGGTCTCGACAATGAAACCATTTGTTGACGCACAATTTTAAGACCCCAGGTTCAAGTTATCTAACCAACAAAACCCTTCAGATACTAGCCCTTTCGACATCATATGCATGAAATTGAAGTGTTACCTGAGGTATCTAATGGGACTACAGGAACCAATTTTCTGCAGAGATGAGGGGATGTGAGGCCATCAACATGTTCATTATTACTTAGATACCCTATGCACAGTACTATGTGTCTCTTATCCCTTGATTAATTAGTAACTCAATTATATGACACCATTATAATGTAGATTGTGACATAGGTCATTCACTAGAACATTCGTTCTCACTGTGCATCAATTGTAGCAAGTAAATCTATACTAACATGCATAAACAAATTATCCATAAGAAATCACATAACAAGAAACATTCAGACAAAAAATTTAATGTGGTCCTCCCAATTATTAGGCTACATCAACAATGGTTGGATTATTTATCATTCTTCATGTAATCACATCAGGATTGCACACTACACTATGATAGATACATCATGGTAACATTCCCCATCATGCCTAACCGCTCTCCAATGTAAGTCTCTCTCTATAAACTCTCTCCTAAACCTTCATACATATTCTCTCTCTCATTCTCAGTCTATTCTCTCAACAACCTATCATTAGCCTCTATCATATTATCCAACAACCTATTCCTCCCAACCCATTAAATATTTATACATAGAATTTAGGGCTCTGTTATCACTCTATAAATTCCCAGAGGTAAATTTATCCAACCACTCTGAAACTAGGATCTAGCCCTACAAGGTTTAGAGAGGGATCTCTTTGTAAGATTTAACTTTGTTCCAAAATTCATATATTAGGCTAGTTAAAATAAATAGGAATGAGTTGATTGTTTTTATCAAATGGCTGAAAAAAGGTTTACGCCTCCATTGGGCTATGGGGTATGTTTTTATAAAATTAGAGAGCGAATAATAGATTTTAAAAGGTATTCTCACAGGGCATGATAATGCAACTGTTGGATTCTTTAGCATAAAAATGATGGAAAGCAGAAAAGATGAGATAATCAATTATAATCAAGAAGCATTTAAGAATTTCTTACTTGTAACATTAGAAGAAAACATTTAGATCATTAAAAGTCAGAAACAGAGTATACAATGATAAATTCTGCAACTTTCGCTACCTTCAAATGATCAGATTTAGAAAAAAAAAATGAGTACTGGGAGAGATAAACATTCAACAAAGAGGAGAAAACTTCACCAACAGATAACACGCAAGAATCTTGTGAAACATCCCTTTTATTACTGGTAGATCTCTGACAAAAATCACATTTCTTACAACTTTCTTGGGCGTAAAGATCAACCCTCAATACTTCCAAGTTCGAAGTATTTATAATCCAAACTACAAACGACCCCGTCATTAATGATCAGGACGTGGCAAATTCTAGATCTAACTAACTAGATAACAAGATACAAAAATGTAGGAATTGATGATGATTTGTTGTATATTTCATGCTGATTTTGGGGAAGGCTGTTGGTGAGTCATTCACGTGACTTTAATTGCTCTGCATGCTGATTTGGAATGTACACCTCATCCCTCATTCGATCAAAGTGGACAACTCCTCCCATCTTTGCTGACTGGGAATGGTGACTTTGAGTAGTCTTCGATAGATTTCATCCATTTCTATATATTTATAAAACGTTGGCCTGGTGATGAAAATATATTTGATCTCATGATGGATGTTGAGGTCCATCTGCAAAGTCTCTAGAAATGATTTGCCTGTTATACTATCCTGTATTCCTAAAAATTTGGAACTGTCCTTGGCCACCGTGGCAATATTCTACTTGTAGTCAAAGAGGGTCATAAGCTTGTCATTCAGTACCAGTAAAACATGAAGACCTTTCTTTTGTAGGGCATTTATCTTGATGAAGAACCTCTGACCTTTGACGCCATGTTCTGGAATTTCTCCTCTAGCTGCAACATCAATCGTCTTTTAGTTAGAACCCTCTTGACTTCGATGATGGTTTCCATCCTATCTTCAATTTTCAGGTCTTCCATCTCTTCCCTAGTCTTCAAATTCAGAAATCTAATGATTTCATTTGCTTCTGTGGGCATTTCCCCCAACTCTCCCTTTATCTTGCCAATGGCCTGCCTGCTCCTCAACACTAGTTCATATTGTTCAAACATAATTTTAACCATGGGACAAATTTCATTTATTGACTTGGAGATGTCTATCCAAATTTTCACCTTGGCTTCAACTAGTGTTTTTCCTGCCACTGTTTACTTTTGCAGCTATTGTATCTCCTGCTTGAGATTTTCTAATATTTTCCTCTCAATGTTTTAGTTTGTCTAGTAGGAAGACTTAAGCTCCTGGAGATTCTCAACCTCCTTTTTCAGTCTATTGATCTCTTTTCCTTGTAGGGTCATCTCCTCCATTGATTTTGCTAGCTCTACGTATTTTTCTAGAGCTGTCAGTGGGGTGGCTGATGGAAGTTTTGTTGAAGTGGTTGTTGATACAGTTGTTGTGCTAACTCCTATGAGAGGAACTACACTCAGTGATATGACTTCCATAGGTGTTGTTTGTTCCTTTTTCCTTACTAACCAATCCAACTTTGCTTCCATCTCTTTTATTTGTGCATTTTGTTGCATGATAAGCTTGATCAATTCATCCTTCTCCCCTTCTGTCTTAGCTACCTCTTTGGCCTGTGAGTCTTTTGTAGCTAGAAATTTCAGTTCCTTCCTTAGAGATGCTATGTCAACATTCTTTTTCTTGAGGAACTCCTTAGTTACTTTCACATTTGAGGGGTCATACCCAATTTTGAGCACCAATTTTTCTAAGGACTTTCTCCTATTATCCTTTGCAAAGGATGATATTTTCTCCAGTTTTAATTGGGTTTGAACATTTTTCAGAGAAACCTATAATTTGGCAGTAGAGGTGGAAGCATTGGATAATGTTGAGAAAATCATCTCTCCAGTCTATCTGTGTATATCCATCTCATTAGTTGTATGTACATCTCTGGTGTTAAACTCCATTATAGCCCTCTTATAATCAGTGATTTCTTTTGGATGGGGCACTTGTTCCTACAAAAATGCCATGTGCATTCTCCCCTTCTCTGTATCAAAAGATGATAGCAATATGTGTTGTGTTGTGGACGTTTTCTTCTAGAACTAAGCATAGGTGCTGCTGGTCAGCATATGGTTTTTCTTCTTAATCAAATCATATTTTTTAAAAATGCTCAGTTTTACAGATCCTAGTGGAGGTTGGGTAATCAAAGTGGTATCGATCTGCTTCTTTTAGGAAGAAGCATAAACAATATGATGATTTCTTGAGAAAGGTGATGAATTCTCCCCTTCAGCTACAATGGTAGAGTGGGTCTCTTCCTCTCCATCCCTGTCAGTAGTGTGAGTAGCTTTAGGCATTTTCTTGTACACCTAGAAATCCTTTGTTGATACTTCAGTGACTAAAGGGGAGACATCCTTCCTAGGTATTTTCTCCTTCGGTACTTATGGAGTGAGTGTTTGTGAAATCATTGTTATATGAGACTTTTGTTTAGTGTCTTCCAGAGTGTTCACCTCCCACTCTGTCTAGTTCAAAAATTTCTTAATTTCTGTTTTGAGTGTATGAGCATACATGGAACTTTTGTTCTTCACTCTCCTCTCTGCTGTAACAACCCTAGTTGAACAAATGTGAAGGATTATTAAGTAAAAATTAATTAGGGGATTAATCGTCTTAATATGGTATTAATTAAACAGGATAGGTATAATAAAACTAATTAAATAATTATTGATTAATTAATGGTTGCAATTTGATTAATTAATTGATTAATTAAACTACCTATTACATTTAAAAACATGAGTATTAAATTTAATAAATTAATAAGTTATATAATTAAATTGAAAGGTTACGTACATAACAAGGGATAACTTATTAATTGTGGGAGGATAAGATATTAAATAAAGGGGATAAGGGGCATTAATGGGAAAGGATAAGAAGGTAATAAATGAGTTAGGTAGGGAGTAAATGAGGCAGGGGGGAAGTCGGTGAAGAAGGGATAAGGAAGGGAAGGAGGTTGACGGGAGAGGATTCTACGGAAGGTTGGGGGATGGATTTTGGGAGCATTGGGATTTGCAGAGAGAAGTGAAATTTTGGAGTGGGATTGTATCAGTGCACCGGGGTTGCTGGAGGTTTTGGGCACAGGGGTCAGGATATCCATATGATATCCTGGAGCTAGGAAGTTACCTAGTTGGCAGGGAGGAACTAGGTTTTGGGCAGTGTTTTACGGTGCAGTAGTGATCAAGAAGGCATTTGGACAGTGGAGGTCTATTAGCATCAGGTTCATGTATTTAAGATTTTGCATTGTTTTTAAACTGTTATAAAAATTTTATTATGTGTTGATAAATTTATAAATGCTTAGGTGCTCAATTAAATGAATTATTGAATTTTGTTTACGTAAATTCTATTCGGCCCCTTACATTTGGTATCAGAGCGTCTTAGTTTGAAATCTGGGCCTATGGGCCAAGTTCCCAGATACAAGCTCTAGCTCCAGTCCTGCCTAACCTGCAAACCTAACCAAACCCAGAAATTTTAAAACAAATTAAAAAAAAAAATGCATTACAAATTTAACAAAGTAAAATTTATCAAAAAGTAATTCCTTTCCTTTCGATAGTTTATTAGGGTTGTTCAACTTAAATTCCTATATTCATGTCATATCATATTTCTACCTATTGAAACAGTTGTTGAGACTCACTAAAGTATTTAATTCAGAAACAATTGACATTTACTTAGCTAGGATGTAGACTTCTGTTTTGGGGAAGTGCTTCGAGAAACACACCCTGAAGAACTCGAACTTTTGCATGTTATTTACTTCAAAAATTCCATAGAGAGAACTAGAATTACCAAAACAGAACATCTATAATGACTAAGAATCTCTTAATTTCTTCTTGGTACCATATATAAATAAAAAAAAGATAAATAAGGGCCCGATTTAAGGAAATATTCATTAAACTTCCATGAACATTTGTGCCAGCAAGTTGTATAGCTAATTTATTTCAGTGGTAGAGTCATGAATAATGAAAGACTATAATTGATTTAATCTTTAACAAATTAAAGGGAATCGAAGGACATTTATTTTCAAGGCCAATAATAAGTACATGAATACTCATGATTGCTTTTATAACAGAACATCCATAACAATGAAGAATCTATTAATTTTTACCCTAAGTGTGGTATATAAACAAAGAAAGATAAAAGAGGATTGGATTTAATCTTCAAACAACATTGTGAAAGTAAACTCCATATCTACTTAATTTTTCAGCGACAGATTGATGAATGATGAGAGTTCATAGTTTTATTTAATCTTTTAACAAATCAAAGTTAATTGAAGGGCATTCATTTTCAAGGCCAATAATAAATAAATTAATACTCATGAATGTAGGCTTATAACAGAACATGCGACACTAGACCGATAGCTCGGAGAGACAAGATACAAAGGAGCACAACCGAGCTTACATCTTCTGTAACAACGAAGAATTTCTTGATTATTTTCTCATTGCGGTTTATAAAAAAAGAAATATGAAAGAGGGACGGATTTAAGAAATCATTTTACTTCAAACAACATTTGTTCAAGCAAGATGTATAGCTAATATTTCGACAGAAGATTGATGAATAATGAAAGATCATAATTTATTCAATCTTTAACAAAATTAAAGGCAATTGAAGGACAGTCATTTTCAAGGCCAGTAATAATAAACAGATAAATAGTCATGAATCTTTATCTTTATATATACTGTGAATATACTAGAAATGACCTACAAAATGTCCTCTGAGCTCGGAAGAGTTGCTTTCCCATCCTCCGTAAGCATTGCCAGGAGCGGGCAGACCCACTGTTTCCCAAAAATTCCAGACCAAGTTATCCAGGTCCAGCAACAACAAAAACTCCGAATTCGTATGCTAAGCCTTTCCATGAAGTGAATCCGGATCCAGGCGAACGTTATTTAACGAAACCTCTCGTAGAAAGTTATGTTTCTCGCTTCTCGGAGAATCAGCTGACAGCTTCCGACTATACCTTAGATTTCTATAGAGGATTGTCCAGCTGAGTTTCTCTTTAGCATTGATAGAAGAAGCGGCAGAATCTTGAGATTCCTTTAATCCGCGATGCGGAAGCAGACTAGACCAAGCACTGTCATTAGATGGAATCAAGTGATCTTCGTTGTGACCATAATAAGAAGAATAAATTTCTTGTTTCCACGTCTCATTGTGGGAGGAAAGAAGTGCGTAACAGTAAGTATGGGACTATAGCTGAGGAGGAATGTTTGTGCATTCTTTGCACCATGTGGTTCGAACGCCGAGCAACAATATCAAGTAAAGGACATTAAATCCACCAAAGCTGAAGTTTATCAGACCGAAGGCCAGACAAAGCGTCTCTGGAGAAGGTGCACAGACAAATTCGGTAACACAAGAAGCCCGCCATATATCCAAGCTGTTATTCCCCTAAGTGCTCTGCTCACAACGAACACCAACTAAAACTCCTCTGTGTTCTGGTATCCTTGGGCAAGTAGCTTGCAAAATGAAAATTCGGGAGCTTTGCAGCAACTGACAGGAAGAACTAGAAGAAATTCCATTCATAATCAGCGACGAACATAAGGACATGACTGGAATTGCTGAACGTGAACTGCTAATTTCGCCATTAGATTCTCGGAGAAGGGGAGAGGACAATCCTCTAAGTGTGAAAGCCATTTGCATTGCCATTCCCCTTCAAAACAAAATTAAAATTAAGTAGTGCCACCGCCATGCACAAAGACATGACCAGACTAGCACTAGCGCACACGAGGCCATGAAGAGGAGTCTCGAAAGGGATGAGCACATGGGGAGGGGGCACGTGGGCCTCATGCGAGGACCCACGATGTCGATTCCTATACGTATAGTATTTCACGAGTAATTTTTTTTTGTTGTTTATTTTTCTTATTATTATTTTAATTGTAATAAATTAATTGTTTTAAATTTTTAATTATTTAAAAAAAAGGGGTTTCAAAAAAAAAATATTTTATTTAAATTTTAAATTAAATTAAGTTAAATCAATTAAATTAAATTAAGTTAAAATTAATTAAATTAAAATTTAATTAATTAAATTAAATTAAAATTAATTGGGCATTTTGACTTTTTTTATAAGTAAAACAAAAGAAAAATTTATGGAGTCCGCGAGGATCGAACATCAAACCTCCCCACCGGTCAAGTCTTTACAAAGTCCACCCTGCCAATGCACCGCACGATGTGACTTTTACAAATAATTTCACATATAAATACTTTAATTGTCATACCCAAGACCACCTACCAAGTGAAGCGCCTTAAGAAGAACACTAATGCTGAAAGGTACATAGCACTGGTGAATGCCAAAACGTGGCTGGAAGTAGGGGATAATTATTTAGATGCCACGGTTTAATCCTATTTAATCATTAAACGTGGGAATTATATAACCTTACAACAATTTTTTTTTGTTGTGATTAGGTAAATGTTAAAAAGTAGACATGTTAACGGATGCCTTGATAAATGCAAGAAAGTTATGAACAATAAATCTGACCCATTGATTTTGGAGGACGACTAAGAATATGCCAACATCTTCAATGCATAGCCATCAGATCAGGGTTTAAGGTTAAATAAGATTAAAAGATCATTAATTGTGCCCATTGTCAATAGGTGTACGCCTTTCGACGTAAATTAATAAACCTAAGGTCAAAAGTCACTTTAATCAAGTTGTAAGCGAAAAGTTAAAAAAAAAAAAAAGGGCTTAGACTAGGACAAACGAGAAGGAGGCGGCATATGCACTAGGAGAGTAAGCTTAGGAAGTGGCGAGTGAGGCACAAGGCTAACGTATCTATAAGGCAAGGGAACCAATAGTTCTTTTGTAGGGGTGAAGAAATCAAGCTTAGACGCTTAATCATAACCCTAACCTAGCCAATCCCCTAATGGAGTAATGTATTTTTATAGACAAGTAAAGAAAACTTACGCCTAACCCTATTTCTAGTTTGAGTAGCACCAATTTGAAACATCCTGGAACTCACCCTGACAACTCTAGTTGATGCAGGTCAAAGCATATAGGATGGTCAGGACTCGAGGGAGTCGAGGCAGGTGAGTGTCATCGCAAGCACTGCCAACATCGCCAGCGCCACCACCACCATCACCCAAACTAGCCCTCATACTACGCTCGTTGGAATCCATTAACGAGACTTTAAAGGGGCGACAACTGGCAGGGACTGAAGTGGAACCCCCACCGTCTGGAATGGGTAATCCAGAAGCGTCAAGGGATTCAGGGGGAGGACCTCCACCTGAAGACATCACGCAGGAATTTCAGAAGATCAAACTTCTGGAGTTTGCTGGGGGTCGCGCCAATGAACGCGCGGAAGCATGGTTGAAAGGCATGAAAAGGTGTTTTTCCTTAAGGGACTATGTGTCCAATTCAAAGGCAAAGATCGCCATTTTTCAGTTAAGAGACAACACCTTGAACTGGTGGGGCAACCTGGAAAGACAACTGCACCTTACCCTAGACACAGTATCTTGGGAAATTTTCAAGGAGAGGTTCCGAAGGAAATATCTACCAGCATACTACGAGGAACAACAGGTAGGAGCATTTCATGCCTTAGTACAGGGAAACAGAATTGTAGAAGAATATGAGATTAGATTTATGGAACTGGTCAAATATGTGTTGTATATGGATAATGACCAATGACAAGCAGAGTGCCTTCGTCTATGGATTGAACCCTAAGATAAGAGATATGGTGCAGATGTGGAAGCCGTCTTCAGTAACGGAGGCGGTGGAAAATGCACGTTATGCGAAATAACATATAAACTTGATCGGGGGTACAAGATCGACATTTCCGCATCACCCAAGATTCGTAGGGAAGACCCCGAGGAAATTTTCTAGGGGAGGGGGCTCAAGGCCACCACCATATGGTAACAGAGTCGTGCCAAGGACAGTAGCTGCAGGGATTTCAATGGCAGTGAGTGCAGCATCTCGTTCATCACCAACGGTGCAAACAGGACCACGACCATCTCAAGGAAAAATGAGTAGGGCCAGGAGTTCTAGGGGAAGGAACTCATTTCAGAGACAGTCACATAACAGTGCATAGGTTCAATCTCGTGTTACCTGTTGGAGGTGTGAAGGACCCCATTACCAGTGTGACTGCCTAGAGTTACAATCGGGGTTCATACATAAAGAAGGAAAGGCACCGATGGGGAGAGCAAGTAGCAACCACCAGATTTATGCAGCGGTTAATAACTGCCAGGCCAAACATCAATCCACGGTGGTGGAGTCATCAGGTACAATAAATCATATCAATGTTAATATTTTGTTTGATTCTGGTGTGACATTAGAAAAGAGTGGGTTGGCAGCCTACGAGCACGATGACTTTAAACAAGTCGAGATGGCTTCGGGGGAAAAACAAGTAGCAGGACCTAGTGTCGATAATTGTATAGTAGACCTAGGAGTGTGTAATACCAGTTTGAAGGTATATGTCACTGCTCTTGGAGCATATGACCTAATCATTGGAATGGATTGGTTAGCAGCTCATCGAGCTTTGGTAGATTGTTTCGCAAAGAGGGTGCTTTGTGTCGATGATGAAGGAAGACCAGTAGAGA
>ML784081.1:201431-224120 GCA_009831015.1 Picea engelmannii | reverse complement strand
ATTGTTGAACCAGATAATAGTAATTAAAGGATTTCTCAAACAATTGATTGATTTGTTGTCTTTTATAAAAGACTAGTCTTGCTGACTGGATTGGATGCATACATAAATTACTAAAGGATGACAGTTTTGATTATTAGTACATGGACGAGATTTGCATGTACTAGCTACAAATGCATTTCTTGTACATATACACTAGTATGTATGAGTTTTCTTGACTTACTTACCGATAATGTCGGTTAATTGTTATGAATGTGTGAACCGTGTTTCTTTTCCTTGTACTATAAGATACCTTAACTTTGGGACGAAGTTTCCTGAAGGGTGGGTGTACGTAACAACCCTAGTTGAACAAATGTGAAGGATTATTAAGTAAAAATTAATTAGGGGATTAATCGTCTTAATATGGTATTAATTAAACAGGATAGGTATAATAAAACTAATTAAATAATTATTGATTAATTAATGGTTTCAATTTGATTAATTAATTGATTAATTAAACTACCTATTACATTTAAAAACATGAGTATTAAATTTAATAAATTAATAAGTTATATAGTTAAATTGAAAGGTTACGTACATAACAAGGGATAACTTATTAATTGCGGGAGGATAATATATTAAATAAAGGGGATAAGGGGCATTAACGGGAAAGGATAAGAAGGTAATAAATGAGTTAGGTAGGGAGTAAATGAGGCGGGGGGAAGTCGGTGAAGGAGGTTGACGGGAGAGGATTCTACGGGAGGTTGGGGGATGGATTCTGGGAGCACTGGGATTTGCAGAGAGAAGTGAAATTTTGGAGTGGGATTGTATCAGTGCACTAGGGTTGCTGGAGTTTTTGGGCACGGGGGCCAGGATATCCATATGATATCCTGGAGCTAAGAAGTTACCTAGTTGGCAGGGAGGAACTAGGTTTTGGGCAGGTTTTTACGGTGCAGCAACGGTCAAGAAGGCATTTGGACAATGGAGGGCTATTAGCATCAGGTTCAGGTATTTAAGATTTTTCATTGTTCTTAAACTGTTATAAAAATTTTATTATGTGTTGATAAATTTATAAATGCTTAGGTGCTCAATTAAATGAATTATTGAATTTTGTTTACGTAAATTCTATTCGGCCCCTTACATTTGCAATGATCTCACACAGATCATAGTGCCAAGTGAAACTGGTACTAAATTTCATTTCCTTTAATAATTTGTCTGCCTCTTCCCCAACATCTCGACTGTTGCAAATAAAGGGTCCTATCTGCCCTTTGATTCTCAGTTGTTGTTTCTTCTTCAGAGATACAAAATGTATATCATCTGAATTGATCATTTGTCTAATATAATCCAGGGAAAATATCCTAACAGGCAAGTACTTAGGTAGTTTGTATGGAGCTAACTCACACCCATATACTCTGATTTCTGTGTGATTTTGATATAGGTACCAAACCCATATTTGGCGAGGTCTGAGAGGTGTAAGATTCTCTGGATCTCTTCATTTATCCTTGGCTCTGGTATACCATCGAGCATTCTCACAACTGGATGGTAAAAATGCTCAAGAAACTGTTTGAAATTGAACTCTGTGGAGTTTCTTCTTAGTAGCGATGTCCAAGAGGTTACAGCCTGTGGTTTGTTGTCCTAGTCCATTTTCTGCATTGGGAAAGAGAGCCTATCTTCTTGAAAGAAGGTGAACTTTTACGCCAGTATTGAAGAATATTGGAACATGCCCTCTGTGGAAAATTTAAAGAGTTGTTCATGTATGTTCTCGGCCAGGAAAGTGTTGTAGTTGAACTAGATGGTGGATTTTTCTTCAGCAGAGAAAATGGAAAAAAACCCCAAAATAGGTTCATCCACCCATTCATCTAATAAATAGCTGAGCAGAAAACATAGCGATGAAATAATTTGGTTTCCCTTTTCTGAAAACATGGAGGAGTGGTAAGGGAGATTTTTCTTGGGGTGTTGGGCATCTTGTGGGAGGAAAATCTCAAAACTCTGTGCCCTCTGGGGAAAAGACAGATTTTGGTACATCTCTGTTAGAACTTCAATGGTGAGGGGAGAGTGGGATTCAACTCTAGATATCTGCATCATTTTATCAATGGCCTCGGGTGTGATAGAGAACATAGTTTCTCTAGACGATGAAACTATGGTTCTCTGATCGGGGAGGTAATGAGCCTTGCATTTGAGGGAAAATTCGGGAAAATGGTGGATTTGGGGAAAACGATATAGAGGGAGATTGGACTCCCAGAGCCCAATCTCATCACTTTGATCCATGAATTTCTTTTTAAACCATGATTGAAATTCGATGAAATCGAATTCGCACCTAGTCTCTTAGATCAGGTAATCTTTGTCAGTTAGTGGGATTCGGTCAAGATCGACAGGAGGTGGAAGAAATGGATTTTCTTTGACTTCTGATCTTTTAGATTTCAACATCATCGATTCAATATGTACCTGCAAACTAAAACAAAATCATTAGTAGGAAGTGGCTATGGTTGGGTTACTAATTGAAAAGGCGAGGAAAAAGAGCTTTTTGGTGTGCAGAGACTGTGAGCAGTGCACGAATGGCAGAAACGAGGTTAAAATTGAGTAAACGGGTATCCATTGGGCATGGGGAATAGGTCAACAGACTAATAGGTATGTTAGCCTATAATAAATGGCCAATGGATCACTTGAGGCATGAGGTGGGAAGTGGAGGATGGGTGACGGGTGTTCCAGGATGACATGGAAGGGGTAATTGGAAGATAAGCAAGTGGGATGTGACCTGTAATGGGTGAATGGAGGGGACAAGCTGACAAAGTTATGAGATGAGACTTGTAAGGAGGGGTAGTGGACTGTGACGTCAGGAGACGACGATGGTAATGTAATGTCGGTATGGCAGTGTGTCAGAGGCGGGTCAGGTGGTAAATGGTTTAGAGTGAGGGGGTCCGACACCATATGCTTGTGACACATTAGGATGGGGCCCACTGAAAAAACCACCCATATTGGACCCCCCCCCCCCAACGTTAAAGGTAGAATGGTCGGGAGGGTCTGGGATCTCCTCCTAACTGTAGATCCAAGACCCACTGGATCCACTATTGATTTATGCACTCACTTTAGTCTCCATATCGGACCCTCCCCACCATTAAAATTAGAACGGTCGGGAGGGTCCATAATTTTCTGCCCATCGTTGATCTATGCACTACTAGATAAACCTTTGATCTTAGTGTTCTCTTTATTCTCCATATCGGACCCCCCCCACCGTTAAAGGTAGAACGATCGAAGGGGTTTGGAATTCGCTATCCACCATTAATCTACGCATCACTAGATTAGTCGTTGATCTTAGCACATTCCTTATTCTCTAGGTATGAGCCAAAAATGTGCAGCACAAACTGAGGATATTTCTCTTTTTGTGTGTTTTTCACTGCTTCCCTTTGCTTTTTTGTCACCTAGTGGTTAGGAAACACACCTTAAACATCAAAATCATGGATTTTCATTGAAGATCAAGCATATTTATTGAAGGAAAAACTAGGTGGCCTATGTCCTAACCTACCTACCTACACATTTAGCCCAGATTAGACTGTTGGGCTAAGGAATTACTCTTCCCTGGGACTATTTGATCAATATTAGACAGTTTGATCAAATTTATTCACTAGCTAACCTAACTACCTGGTTAAGATTAAACAGTTTAACCAGGCTTATTCACTAAACCTATCAACATAAATTCAAAACGAATTGGCCATGTTTAAATTGTATGGATCAAGTCATTATTATTGCATGGGGAATTTATCCATTTCTTTTGTGCCCTCTTTTATTCTTTTCTTTTTTTTTTCTTTTTTTTTTCTTTCTTTTTCATTCTTTTATTTTTGAAAATAATTTGCAAGAATGAAATATTATTTGCAACACAACATACATCAATAGTGAAAAAATTTCTAGTCACTAGATGATTCTATAAATTATAGGGTTATAACAATGACTCCACCTGGGGATGGTACTCTCCTTGTGAAGTGACAAGAACTTGCTTTCTGATGTCTGTAAAGGTTTCCTCCATTGCTTTATTGCTGCTATCTGTTTTGTTTTTATTTTGGGAACTTGGTGGCATTGGTCAGTGGCTTAGGGACTTCTCTGCAAGCTTCAACCATATGATCTATATCACCCACACACACCCTGAATGTAAAAAGAAAAATGGTATGTACAGTGGAAAAATATTTATGATATCTTTATTGGGGTGGAAAATAATGCTTCAACATCATGTCATTCATAGGTCCTGTGACATCCCCGGCCTCACATCGGCTGGGCATGCCACTCCTTATATGCTTTAATTATCTTTGAAACCATCTTTGTAACATTCCCAACCTTCAAAGGGCTAGGCTACAAGAGGGAACACTTTCGTTCTCTCACTACAGAACATACTGTAACATACCCAATATTCAACTGAGCTATGTCACATAAATTTTCTCTTCAAACTGCAAGAAATTATAACATATACATACAACACTCTTGCGGAATATTTACACATAATGTAAAAAAACAATTACGTTCTATAAATATATGATTTCATACTGAAATAATGGTAAACACACACATGCAACATATATAGGGAAATACCCATAAACATAGAGACAATTATAATCAAACATATGATAAATTGTAACATAATCACGTAAATAACAATGCAACATGTAAATTTATCACACGATTGTTACTTATCTTGGAAATATTGTCACCAACTATGTACAGACCATCCACGAACCTCCCAGCCTTAGACTACACTGTTCATCACTCTCAACAATGAGTCACCCTTGAGCTGGGACTAAAATCCACCCGGGTAAAGGGATTCCTAACCAAGCTAAAGGCTCATAGACAACATGAAAGACTCTGTATTAGGTTCTCACTCAACTAACAACATACAACCTCTAATTCCCCACATGCCTGTCCCACCCAAGGAAGTGTTCCCCTTCTCTACTCAACAGTCCTTAAACTTCCCCACTTCCCTTCTAGGGCTTCAACAACAGGCTAGACAGGAAGTATCAAAGAACTATAGTTGTAGTTTAGCATCTTCAGGAAATCAATTCCCAACAATTCTCTTGCTCAGAGAATTTCTCACGGGCCTGACAACCTGCCTCTTCAATTTCCGATGGGCCTGAAAACTCGCTTCTTCAATCCTGCTCCCAAGATAACCAGGTACACCAACTAGAAATGGTTATGGAAATAGGCTTATATACAGTGAAATGAATGTCTGAAGGATAATTGACTGTGTGAGTGAAATGGTCATGGAATCATTGACTAGATGATTGAATGATGGAAGGAACCATGGGAGAAATGATCGTAAGAATGATGGTGAACGTGTTCATAAGGATAATGGTAAGAATGATGGTGAAGGTGTCAAAATGAGATAAATCCCCATGATATGTATGCATGTCCCCAACTTGACACTTGTCATGTTGGAATCTAGTTTGGTCCATTTGTCCCCAACTTTAGAACTTAGGATGAAATATTTATCCATACTTTATGTTTTAAGAAATATTAATATAATATTCCTTTTTTGCGTAAGCTCTCTAGCTTAGCCCTTTCCCTTAACTTTTGTCCCTCCCTTTCCCTAACTGGTGAAGTTTAGTGTTGAAATTACTAAGGCAACTGAGAGGGGGGGTTGAATCAGTTGTTACTGTTCTTAAACAATATTAAGTCTATTAATCCATTTTTAATCTTTCGTCAAGTGACCATCAATATTATGCATAATATGAAAAACATAAATAATGAGCATCAATCACACATAAGATATACACAGAGATAGATTTTCATGAGGAAACCCATAAAGGGAGAAAACCTCTTCTTCTTCGAAATGATAGGCAGATTTTTAAGTTATGTACATAATCTATGTTTGAGCACCAACTCAAAGTGAGGCTACTACCTCTGTTTTACAAGCTCCAACTTGTTGAGAGCACCAACTCTCTAGTTTCTCTAGCACAGACTAGAAGGAAGCACCAACTTGTTTGAGAGCACCAATTCTCTGGTTTCTCTAGCACCCACTAGAAGGAAGAACCAAATCCTTGAGTGTTCCAGCACCAACTAGATGGAAGCACCTACTTCCACTTATACAAGCACCAACTTTCATATAGAAAAATCTATGTTTTCCCAAGCACCACCTTGCCACCCTGTTTTCTAGCCACAACTAGATGGAAGCTACAACTCCCAATATTCAAGAACCAACTCGAATATTAGAGGAACACAGTCCTCCCTAGCACCACCCTACCTCATAGATTATAAATAAATGATTGAATAACCAACAACACAGATAAATCGATTCTTACCACTTCTTCTCTATTCTGTAAATCTAGTCTGCTTCTAACTATTCTGCAATTCTTCTCTTCCTCTGTCTATTCTGCAATTCTTCTCTGCTTCAAGTTGTTCTGCAATTCTGCTCTTGCTTCTGTCTATTCCTCATTTTTTACTCATCTCTAAGATTTATCTCACACTGCGCATACTATCGGTCTCACACTGAGCATACTGTAATTTTCCCTTTCTTACAGTTCAACTCATTTTTCATTCAGAATGACCAACCACACACAATCATTGTGTGTTTCTTTTTATATTCTACAACCCCTTCGGTTACCCCTCAAATACCTAGAACAATGCTTTAGCAACTGAAATGCCAACCATACAAGAACCATGATTCATTTTTGCTAACTGAATCATAACTAAACAATTAATCGTGAAGAGAAACAATACCCCTTCAATCAGATTTCCAAGTGTTGTGGTGGAAAATCCCCCTACGGACTAGCAAATAGGGTTATATTATGCATGCAGATATGACCAAAAGAAACCTACTTTCTACCTTCATCCCCAGACCTAATACCAATTTATTTTTAGTGAATACATGGTTAGACCAACATACCTTGTTTTGGATGGTCGATGTCGATCCTTCTTCACACTTGACCACTTGTTGGCAGCTCTCCTCCCAAGGCTGCCTTGCATACAAAAAAAGAAACAAACTACACATGCATTTTACCTACAGACTAATGGATTAGAGATTCAAACATATATTTACTGAACTATGAATAAATCATATAGTGGGACAGGATTTTTATTTATTTATTATTAACTTTAATGAATCAACTTACAACGTCGAGACTGGCCACTGCTCCGCGAATCCTAATCCTGGGATCCTCTTCAAATGTCCTCCAACTTCTTTGCTTTGTATCTCTTCTTGCACAAGGATGACTAAAGGGTTGGGATAATGGGAATACGTAATTGGGAAGAATTTCTTTACTCTTATTCTCCTCTTCCAAATAGGACCCCTAACCCTTCTTTTATAGGCTAGAAGAAGCTAGGTATTTGGATGAACCCTCGGCCATGCATGGCTAGGAGTTTCGGTTAACTCACCCAAAGCTGTGTGTTCTGTCGACAACTTTCTTTTTTCCATGCTTTTGTCAGTCCACGCGGGCTTTTTGAGGTCATCTAGCATGTACACACGTGCTGTAATGGAGTAGGGCGTGTGGGACCTTATAAAAAAAGTTTTTTAAAGAGTTTTTTAGCAGTGCTTTGGCAAAGAAGGGATCTGAGATGGCCTAATGCCAGGTAAGCATGTATGGTGCAAATTATGGTTATAACAGATGCCCCCTAATGTGTGAGGTCATAAGAGCATCTGATGGCCGAAATACATTACTAATCTTTATTGATGTGTCGAACAAGTGAGCCCAGGGACCAGGAATGAGGAGGCGTCGTCTGCAAAATAACAAATGTCTCACTGAGGCAGGCATACCCATGCTCGAGATTAATTAGAATCATGGATACCAATCAAATACACTGTAGATCCATGTCAAATAACTATATAAAGTGTAGCTGTGAACAATACACAACAAATCTACATCTCGAAATCAAAAAGATATACATATAGAGTATCCATCTTCTAGAATTTGATAAAGCCTGATGGCTGGAGATGAGATCTTCAGAGCTCGAGAAACAACTTCAAAATATTCAAAACTCAAGGTAGGAGTGTAATATGAGTGTACGAATTCACTACCCATAGGTCTTAGATAGCTCGTTAGTCATGGACTAGATAATCTTGATGATCAGACTGAAGGCTTCATTGATTTCGAACAAGGACTTGATTGGACGTTCAGGATGGTCGGGTATGAGGGCAAGAGACAAATTGCAGAGGCACTGACTTAGGCTTGGTAGAAACTTCTCTTGGACAAAAACATGACAAATGATGAGACTTAGGTAGCATGGAATTAATCATAAGTTTACGAAGCAGGAGGCAATGAAAACTCTCCATATGTTTGGAAGAATAACCAAACAGAGGAGGACACAACTCTATGTAGTGAGAACAACATGCTAAGCTCGCATTACATCCCATAGTTTGACCTACAAATGGATAGATGTGCTTTATCCAAGGGTGACTCATTATGCTGCCAATAAAGAAAATATTTTTCCCTTCCTCTTTTTGGGGTATATTTGATTTTTTTGTCTTTTTCAATGATTTTGGAAAAAAGAATAAAGGAATGTTACGTTACAATGGAGGAATGAGTGTTACAAACATACAAGTTAAAGGCACAAGGACAAGACTGATGTTCAAAATAATTATACTCGGGAAAAATCCTCTGGGGGCCAAGGGTGTTAAGATGCAGAAGCAAAGTGCTACAAGGATGGAGTATAAGGTATGCAAACGTGGTTAACAAAACACACAATGGTAACATCCTTCGATGTAAGTTTAACGAGCCCAGAGAAGGTAAGCTTGGTGGTTTTTCATATTTAGAGAGTCTGAAAAAACATAAAAGGAGACTCCATTGGGGTATCTTTTTCAAAGATAGTCTAGTCGGTTTGAAAAAGGGGCAAACTAGCACCGACAAGATGTCTATTCAAAACCATTTTAATGAGTGTGAGAAAGACAAGATCACTTGGCCATTTTTTCATTTTCAAGGATTCTGAAAAAAATTTAACTATGGATTCCATCAGGAATGTTCTTCTGGACCAGTTTAATGAGTGTGAAAGAATAAGGTCACTCGGCGATCTTTTCAATTTTAGGGAGTCTGAAAAGAGCTTAACTATGGACTCCGTGGGGGTTCCTTTTTCATAAGTTTAGTCCCTCAGGCCCGAAAAAGGGGTAAAATTATACCTGAGAGTACTCTTCTAGAGAATTGAATTTCCATAGAGTATACCTTTATTTGTGCAGTTGACCGTCCGGTCCGAAAAAGGGGTAAACTGCCGTCGGACAGACGTGACTTCAAATTTCAGTTTAACGAGCGTGAAAGGCCACAAGATCACTCAGCAATATTTTCATGTTTAGAGGGTCTGAAAAGGGCTTAAAAGAAGACCCGTAGAGGTTACTTTTCTCAGTTAATCTGGACGAGATCGAAAATCACAAATGCAGTCTCGCCAGATGTTGCTTTCAGATCTCAAAGCGAGCTTGAAAAACAACAAAGTTAGCTCATGATCGACTCTTTGTGAGTCGATGCTTGGCATCTCCTCGAGGGAGCAGTATGCTCCAACGAAAACATTGTCTATGACGCCAGGAGTTATTGAAATATTGATAGGTATCATTTCAGAAATGGTTTCCATATTACCCTCAGCATAGATCTCATGCGTAGCTAAGGGATTAATAGGACAAGACCTATCTCCAGTCATAGTCAAGGTGAATTCTCTAGCTTCAATTTTTCTTAACTCTGGGAGGAAGTATGATCTGTGATGAAGATCTTCCCAGGGTTTGTCTGGACTAGTCATTGCTTCAATTATAGCTTCATCAGAGGGAAAGACTAAGTTGAATGAATCGGTGTCAACGAGAGAACCCTAAGCCCAAATAGGCTCTAGAAGTGGATCTAACTCTTGTGCAGGAGTTGGATCTAGGTTGTTTGAAGCTTGCTGGAATAAAGAGTACACTACTTCAGCTATGGATAAGGGCATGGACATGCCCAGGTGCCTTTCCCCATCCGCGGTGGCTGATGGGAAAGGAAGTATCCACGGATCGTCGAAGTAAGTCGTGTAGAATGACGAAACTTGAAAAATCTCAACCTTATGGTGATTGGATATAAACTTGATATCACCTTGAGGGGGTGGGTAATCAAAGGTACCCATCAAAGATGGGCACAAACCAACCCCTATGTTGACTACACCTGGTTGAGAATTATCAATCATCGGGACCATGGATGCCCCCAATGAAGGGTCAGGTCTGGAGAAAGACAATTGATCGATGGTCACTATCCGGCTCTCGTGTGGAAAAAACAAGACCTGAAAAACTGTAGAAACCACATCTTTCATGTAATAAGTCCAACTCCTCCCTAACAAGAGGTTATAGTCGAGGGGTGCATCAAATACCTCTATCACGACACACATGGTCTTCCCTCCTAACTACACAGGGAAAAATGGAATGATACCATGTGGTCAGAACAAATGACCATCGAAGGCAGTAAGGAGAGTAGGTGACGGAGACAAAACAGGTTGGCCAACAACCTTCCAACATACCAACGACATAACACATGTTGAGGCTCCTTCATTGACCACGGTGCGGAAAATATTTTGAGTAAAAGTTTTCCTGGGATAAGACACTACTATCTAAAATGATACATGGTAAGGCAGATGAGGTTTCAGGTCAGTTGTATCCAGTATGATTGTACTTGGATTACAAGTCTGGGTAGATCCTAAAGCGGTTAACAAGGATTTCCTCTGGGAAGGGCAACTTTGGAGGACCTCCAAAGCAGACATCGTAGAAGGGGTTTGTGATAAATCTTCCACCACAGAATAGTTATGGGAAACCCTTGCATTTGGCTTGTGAGAAGCTTTTTTGAACGCACCTTTGGGGATGCATGTCATTGTTTCACCCAACGTCTTCTCAATCTATAGAGGAAGAGATGGGAGTTCAGATTCTTTGCCCTTCTCAGAAGTGCTTGGATTATTATAGTCATGCGCTCTAGTTGATATAAAAGAATCACCCTTCACCATATATAAATTCACATATGTGGGGTTGGTTGAAGACAGAGAGGGTCCTTAGCTACCCCCTTCCATGCTTGCAAAGGCTTGAGTTATATTTTTCCCATATTAAAAAGGATTGGTTAACGCAACAAGATGTTGTTGTGCCAAAAACCTTTAGGCGTTTGCAAGCTGAGGACATAGATGGGTTGGGTGGTCTTCCATGCACAAGTTGCATGGATACCTCGCCTTTCGTTTCTCAGTGTTGTCCCTGCCAGCATTATCGGCAGGTTTTTTATCCCCCTTACCCTTCTTTCATTGTTTTTTCTTTCCTTCGGGCTGCTGGGTGGCCTTTGGATTAGTCGATTTCACTATGTGCACATTCGACATTTTGGTAGGGGGAGAAGCCAAAGAAGTAGCTTGGTTGGTCGCTGTGTGTTGTATAGACAATTGTTGCAACTGATTCGTTAGTTGCTCAACGGGATTTGTTTGTGTTGAACCAACAATACCATCGGCATGTGGTCTAGTTCTCTGTCTAGTTTTATCAAGTATTGAGCGTGGTGCATATGGCAAGATCTCGTATAATAAACTAGACTAAGAATATATTAGCTCAAGTTATTGAGCTCTCATGATGGCGTCTTCTTCGAAAAATAATCCCGATGTCACGATGTCTTTGGACAACTGTGGTACCAAAGACTTAAGAAACCACTCGAGAAGGAATGTTGGTGGGAATGGTACCTTAATTAAACTATTTCTGCGTCTCCATTCTCGAATGCGATCAGAGATATGGTCCGCTTTAGTTTGTGAGAAATTGACCAGCAATTCGGTGCCAGCATCGTATCTCACAAGCAACTAGAAATGGTTTAGGAAATCCATTGCTAGTTCACCAAAGGAAGAGTCTCTTGAGCATTTGAGCTCAATGTACCATTTTGCAGCACTCCCTATGAGAGTACATTGAAACAATCACAACTATATGAAATCATCTTTCAACGAGTTAGATGAGCACCAAAGATGGAAGGTAGTCACATGAATCTTCATTAGGCTTGGCTTCAAACTTTGGTATGTCTGAAGGAAACTTCATCGGCATAGGAGGCAAACACAGATCGTGACAGATAGGGTCATTCAACAACCTTGTAGTTTCCAGGAAAATGTAAGGTTTCCAGGAAGGGTAGTTTGGGTTGTTGGTGATAACATGGGAAAAAGGGGCCTGGAGTTTGACTAGCACCAAGCTGCTAGGAAAAGTTCAGCTGCTGGCCCAGATTCTGGTAGAAACCATGACCATGGCTAGCATATGGATTTTGTGTGTGAGGAGACATCATCGACGGATTTCCCAAATAGGACATAGATGGTTGGGCATGCATTACATTCGAAGGACTTTGGGAAGGATTGCTCCATGTAGGTCCCGTGGGGATAGGCATAGTGCTTTGTCCGGGGTTCCATTGATTATGAAAAGAATTACCCCAGATCGGCATTCCTAACGAGGGAACTGATCCCTACCAGGAATTCTAAGATCCTGCTGCAAAAGAAGTTCCTGGGTGTGCCCCTTGTGCAGGAATAGTACCCTGCATAGGAATAAATTGTTTGAAACAGGGGTTTCCCCCAGTTGGGAAAGTAGCTGACGAGAAGGCGTTGTTACCAAACGCATCGAACAAAGAAAATGGTGTCAAAAATACTGGCATATTATGCGAAGGTGGTCCTTGACTCCCCGCTCCAAGTAAACTATGGTGTGCAAGTTGCCCATCAGTTTGCTGATGAGAGCCACCGAGTGAAGGGGACAAAGGAGGTATATGACCTCCCCCATAAGGGAAATTGTTAAAAGGAGTAGGAGTCCCCCCATGTGTCCTCGTAGAGGAGCATTAGAGCTCCCTACCCCCAGACCTGAAGTCTTTGAAGTGGAGTAGGAAAGTACATGACTTGTACCTGAACTAGGCATCCTGTATGAGAACGAAGGGCATGTCGCACTTGGTGTGAAAGGGGTTGTGGACACCACCAGAGATGGGATCAGACCACTATGCGATGTGGAGGCGGTTGAGACCATGTTGGCTTGGATCGGTGATGGTGGGTTAGGAGGTGGAAACTCTCCTATGGTGACAACTATAGTGGGAATTGAAGAATTCCCAGAAGGAGTAACAACATTTGTTTCCATTGCTGTGTGCGACACTGTCTGGCACTCGTAATGATGAATCAGTATGATGGTGGGTGTCGAAAGATTAGTGGCAGAGGTTTCAACCAGACCAAAAGCTTGTGCTCCAAGGTCTAAAACGGTTGATTCCTCTGGATGTTGGTCAAGCATAATTTCTTGTGACCCGGTCGCTTCAAAAGACCCTTGTTGGTCTAGCTTTCACCTTAGTGGTGGCAGGGGTGGCTCCAGTGCAACTGGCAATAGGCCAAGAAGCCTTCATGACCAGTGGAGCTCATGATCCTCCACTGTGTGAGAAGATCAAAGACACACTAGGGTAGTCTAACTGTTCAAAAACAACATGCACTAAAAAAGAACCTAGAAGATAAGATAGACAAACACTAAATTAATTGGAGGAACAGTTACAACAACCAACACTAGAGCAACTTACTGGTGCAAGTGCAACTTGAAAATGGAAGCACCCTCTAGGTATAATCTATAAACCATGGACCAATGTCTATCCTAGGTACCATGGTATACCCCTGCAGTCACCTGTGTATGTCCCTAAAAAATATAGGCAACTAAACTGCTAGCACACGAACAATCACCAGGCGGGTACAATCAAAAGTCGGGTAGACCCAAATGAGCAGGATCAAGCCCGAAACCTATCAAGGGTATCAAAGGAAAGTGGTCCATAAGACAACTGAGGACCTCGAACAGATTCAAGACCCATGAAGCCTCGTGGCAAATGCAATCGATGGAATCCCAAAACAAGCCCTCTATATGTGTTCTCCACTATGATTGGTCTAGCTTTGGAGGGGTTATCTCCTCTACCTTTCCACACACGACCTCGTGTTTATCCCCTATGTTAGAGGAGGGTCCCGGATAAATTTCACGATACTGGACTTGGAAAATCCCTAACTCAGACTCCAATGTCTGATTTTAATGGCCTTGAAGAGTTCCCTCTCCAACCTAATCCAAGGCCCTAATCCTGAACTAGTTGGTTAACCCTACAAACATAAAATTCTAATAAATTTTAGATTTAGCATTAATTTTATGGTTTGTATTATGTCAAGAGGTACGGAAGTGAAACTAATGATGTTTGAAAGATGAAAGTAAAAAATGAACAGAAAGTTGGAAACAAAAATTTTCACTTAACGCAAATTTTCAACAACTTTTCAATTTTGTTTTTTTTTCTAAGATATTTTGAATCAACAAACTTAAAGAAGGATTTCACTCGACTACAAGCTACTTACGATCTAAGTAAACTATGAAGAACTTAAGAAAACAAAGATTTTTCCCTGGCTACTAATGCAAAATCACACTTTTCAACCAAACAAGAAAACGAAAGAGATTTCTTTTTTATTTAAATGTTGATAAAGAAAAAAGGAAAAATACCAACAAGTAAAAAACCAAGAAAAACAATTCTATCCTAATCGCAGATCGCAAAGAATCACTTCAAGAAATCACCCACTAGCAACTTAAAAAATGACTCTCACACTTGTCTAAAAACCCTAAAGAAAATTTTTTAATGACAACTTTTAAATGAAAAAAGTAAGCTAAGGCTAAGATCAACCCTAAGCTACTGATTGCTAGGATAGAGATTCAAAAACTTGAGAGGTCTAACTCTTTTCAAGGGAAAGGATGACTTCACCCTCAACAAAAACTATCTCGCACAAGCACGCTACTGACAATCCAACAACAAGTGTGTGCACGTGAACTGTGTAGAGCCAGAGGGCATGTACACACGTGCTGGACTTATATAGGCCATGTGTATCTCTAAAACTCTGAAACAACTAAAAACATACAATCCAAACCAGGAAGAGACCACTGATATTGAGAACTAGGATCCCTTGAAGGCTTAGACACTCTCTTTAACAAAAAAAGAAAACAATGTAAGGAAAAAAAATCATAAAACAAGCCAATATGAGAGAAGACTGCAAACAACCAAGATTTAGAAAGAATTCCAGAAAACCCCTAAGAATGTTTGATTCTGACAGGGAAGAGGATGACTACCTCAAATTTTTTTTGGAATCTACACATTACTGCTACTTCTTCAGCTAGCGTTTTCTTCAGCACGCGGGCTGTAAGAGAGTAGGGCGTGGGTACACACGTGTAGACCTTATGCAGGCCGCGTGTACCTCTGTGGGTCTCAAAAAAACATATTTAAGAAAATAACAAAGATAGCTGGTATGGAAAACCAGAATCTCTGCTAGCTCAAACTTTGCAAAAACTTAAAAAATAGGCAAGAAAACTAGTCTTTTAAAACTACCCAAAAAATACTCCTAGAAGCCCTAGAGACTTCCCCAGTATGGTTTCCAATTCTATTGTGGTGGGAAATCCCCTACGGACTAGAAAATAGGTTTATATTATGGATGCAGATATGACCAAAAAGAAACCTACTTTCTACCTTCGTCCCTAGACCTAATCCCCATTTATTTTCAGTGAATACATGGTTAGACCAACATACCTTGTTCTGGATGGTCGATGTCGATCCTTCTTCATGCTTGACCACTTTTTGGTAGCTCTCCTCCAAAGGCTGACCTGCATACAAAACAAGAAACAAACTACACATGCATTTTACCTACAGTCTAATGGGTTAGATATTCAAACATATATTTACTGAACTATGAAGAACTAATATAGTGGGATGGGAAAAGCATTTCTTTATTATTAAATTTAATGAATCAAATTACAACATCGAGACCAGCCACTGCTCCATGAATCATGATCCTAGGCTCTTCTTCAAATGTCCTCCAACTTCTTTTCTTTGTATCTCTTCTTGCACAAGGATGGCTAAATGGTTGGGACAATGAGAATATGCAATTGGGTAGAGTTTCTTTACTCTTATTCTCCTCTTCCAAATAGGACCCCTAACCCCTCTTTTATAAGCTAGAAGAAGCTAGGTATTTGGATGAACCCTCAGCCATGCATGTCTATGAGTTTCAGTTAACTCACCCAAAGTTGTGTGTTCCTTCGACAACTTTCCTTTTTTCATGCTTTTGTCGGTCCACGTGGGGTGTTTGAGGTCAGCTAGCATGTACACACGTGCTGTAATGGAGTAGGGCACATGAGACCTTATAAAAGAGGCTTTTTAAAGAGTTGTTCAACAATGATTTGGAAAAGAAGGGATCTAAGATGGCCTGATGCTAGGTAAGCATGTATGGTGCAAATTAGGGTTATAACACCAAGTATCCAACAACGTTGGATTACAAGCACAGGGTCTCACGTTGATTTCGCCATTTCACATTTTAGTATTTTGGCATTTCGACATTCCTATGGTGAAGAGTCTCGACACTCCAAGTCGCAATCCATGAAACTCTAAATTTTTTTAGCTCCACTAGCTTCTTCCCCTCACGTGACCACCAGTGGTGACCACAGGCTGCGCCAAAAGGTGTTTCACAATTTCACATTTCGACATTTCACGATTTTTCATATCGCAAGTTCGAGAGGTTAGGAAACCCCGTTCCTTTGACTTTCCATTCAGCTAAATGACGATATTTCTCCATGTGTCCTATGGACCCAACAATCCATATCTTATCATGATTTCGAAACTTCATGGGCCTTCGTCATGTCTGATCAATGGTCCAGATCAATCCTCGATCTGACAGCTAGGATTATTTCATGATTTCACATATCGCGAGTTAGAGAGGTTAGAGAACTCCTTCCTTTGACCTTTTAGTGAGCGAAATGCTAATATTTCTCCATGTCCCCTCTAGCTTCAATGGCCAGGATCATTTCACAAATTCATGAGCCTTTGTTGTGCCTGATCAACGGTCCAGGATATCTCTTTGATCAATGACTCAGATTAATTCACGATTTCGCATATCACAAGTTTGAGAGGTTAGAGCACTCCTTCCTTTGAACTTTAAGTCAACGAAATGTTGATTTGTAACCACATGTCCTTCCCAAAGATGGATGGTCCTCCTACTTTTGAGATTTTGAGGTTCGCTACTTCAAAAGTTGAAGTTCCTTTGATCTTTGATTTCCCGGTCTGCGAAACTCCGAAATGGAGTTTTTAACATGCTATGATCTTTCGCATTTTTTGATTTCATCATTCTTGTCGTGAGTGTCCTTGACACCTCCAACTCCCGGTATTCAAAACTTCGAAATGGAGATTAAGTCGTCATTTCGCATTTCGCGATTTCATCATTCTTGTCGTGAGTGTCCTTGACACCTCCAACTCCCAGTATCTGAAACTCTGAAATGGAGATTAAGTCATGGTTTCGCATTTCGTGATTTTCTGCCGTGAGTTACTTCCTTGACTCCAACTCCCGGTATACAAAACTCTGAAATGGAGTTTACGCTTCTGATCTTGACATGCGATCATTATTTCACTACTGATCTTGCCACTTTCTCTTGTTCGTCATCGTCAGGATGAGCTTGCCATCAATGACAAACAAATACTATGCCTTCTATCTGTCCTTAATAAATATGCCAACAATCTCCCCCTTTGGAATTGATGGCAACCTTGAAGACACTACTCATAGCATCCTTACCATTACACTTTCTCCCCCTTTGAAATCAATGTCAAAGAAGTAACACTCTCCCCCTGAGCTTTTGCAGTACATACTCCCCCTGTCAACTATTTGCAACTTAGAAATACAACAGATATTCAATAAGTACTCCCCCTGATTAGGTGAACAGATTAGACGAAATCAGTTATAACCCCCAACTTTTGATGAAGATATCCAAAATGGGTGGCTGCTAATGGTTTAGTAAAGATATCAACTATCTGTTCTATGGAAGGAATATAATTCAGCTGAACAATTCTATTTGTAACTTGTTCTCTGAGAAAATGGTATTTTCTTGGTATGTGCTTAGATTTTGAATGAATTATAGGATTCTTAGAGAGACTGATGGCATTGGTGTTATCACAGTGAAGTGGAATGGGATCAATGCAAGTTACCTTCAAATCTTCAAGAGTTTGTATCATCCATAAAATTTGTGTGCAGCAAGTAGAAACATCAATGTATTATTCCTCTGTAGTTGATAATGAAATGGATCCTTTCTTTTTACTAAGCCATGCTACTAATGAGTCACCCAGGAAGAATTCTCCTCCACTGGTGCTTTTTATTTCATCAACACAGTTTTCCCAATCGGCATCTGAATAAGTAGTTAACTGAAAGTTCTGATTTATGGGATACCACAGACCATAATTCATTGTGCCCTTCAAGTACTTGAATATCCTTGTTACCACTACTAGATGACTTTGTTTAGGAGCAGACTGATAGCAACCTACCATTCTAACAACTTGCATTATATCAAGACGGGAAGTTGTGATGTACAGAAGACTGCCTATCATTGATCGATATGTCCTTTGATTAACATCGGGTGACATGCCATCTTTACTGATCTTGCAACCAACCACCATAGGTGTACTAATAGGAGAAGAATCCTCCATCTAAAATTTCTTCAACATCTCTTTCAAAATTTTCCTTGAGAGATAAATATTCCTGCAGAACTCTGATTTACTTGTAAATCAAGAAAATATGACAATTCTCCTATCATGGACATCTCAAACTATGTTTTCATAGAGTTATCAAACCACTTGACAGATGAATCATTAGTACAACCAAAAATAATATCATCTACATAAATCAAAACAACTAGTAAATTATCACCTTCAGACTTAATGTAGAGATTGATGTCAACAATACCTTTCTTGAACCCTTTGTCTTGTAAAAATTTGTCCAGTCTATAATACCAAGATCATGGTGCTTGTTTCAGTCCATATAAGGCCTTCTTCAGCTTGCAAACATAATTAGGATTATCTGTCAATGAGAATCCTTCAGGTTTCTCCATATATACGTCTTCCTCTAGATCTCCATTAAGAAAAGATGACTTAACATCCATCTGATACAGTTTAAAGTTCTTATGGCATGAATATGCAAGGAACATTCTGATGGCCTCCAATCTTGCCACCGGTACAAAATTTTCATCAAATTCCTGACCTTCAACTTGTGCATACCCTTTATAGACCAATTTGGCTTTATTTCTAACAACTTGTCCTTTTTCATTCATTTTGTTCTTGAACACCCATTTGTAACCTATTACATTCTTATCTTCAGGTCTAGGGACAAGTTCCCAAGTATTGTTCTTCTCAATCTAATCAAGCTCTTCATTCATAGCTCTAATCCAATCATCATGTTGGCTGGCTTCATCAAAAAAATTTGGTTTAGTCATAGATAAAAAAGCAACATGAGATTGTTCTGAGTCTTTAATCAATTTCCTTCTTGTCTGAAATCCTTTATTTATATCTCCAATTATCTGATTTTCAGGATGATTCTTTCTAACAATTCTGAGAAGTCATTTTGCTTCTTTCTATTGATTTGTGTTGGTCGGAGTATTCATATCTTCATCTGATTCAAATTCTTCTCTTTCTGATCCTTAGAACTGTTCATCTTCGTATTCAACTATATATTTTGTGCTTGGATCAACACTGCTTACATTTATGATCGGGATTTCTTCATCAACTTTTATGTCTATACAATCAACCAGTTTATGCAATCTCTTATTGTAACATCTGTATCCTTTACTGTTTGTAGAATAACCCAAGAAGATACCTTCATTAGACCTGTCATCATATTTGCCAATATTTTCATCATTATTCTTAAAGTAACATTTACTCCCAAAGAATTTAAAATGCTTGATTGAAGTAGGTCTTCCAAACCATAGTTCATAAGGAGTCTTGTCACTGTGTGGTCTGAGGTGTGATTTTTTAAGGATATGAACAACTGTATGAATTGCTTCCACCCAATATGTTTGAGGTATATTTCTTTCATTCATCATTGATCTTGCCATTTGTTGTACTGATCTATTCTTCCTCTCAACAACTCCATTTTGTTGTGGAGTCCTTGGAATTGTGTACTCTCTTTTGATTCCATGTTTATCACAGAACTCTTTGAATTTCCATGAGATAAAATCTCCTCCTCTATCAGACCTTACTGCCTTCAATCTTTTTCCTGTTTGATTCTCAGTTAGAGCCTTAAACACTTTGAATTTTTCAAATGCTTCAGATTTTTCCTTCAAAAAGGCAACCCATGTTAGTCTAGAATAATCATCAATTATCAACATAAAATAAATTTATTTTCCTGTACCTTCTTTCCTTGATGGTCCACATAAATCCATATGTACTAACCAGAGAGGTTTTTTTTTTTTAAGGAATTTTTTTAGATTTGAACTGAGTGGGATTAAGTTTTCTTATATGGCAAGGTTTACAAACATAATCATATGGCTTTGATATCTTTGGAAGATCCTTTACTGCCCCACTATTTTTGAGCTTGATTATATGATCAAAATTTAAGTGTCCAAGTAAACTATGCCATAGCCAACTTTCATCATACTTTCTTAAGTAACATTCTTCTTTTTCTTCTTTTAACACATAGACATTGTTTTCTGTTCTTATCCCTTTTGCAACTAGCTGTCCTGAATTCACATATTTTATTCTACAATATTTAGAGGTAAAAACGACTTCACATCCTTGGTCACAAACTTAACTGACACTAAGCAGATTATGTTTCAGACATTCTACAAACAACACATCTTGAGATTTCCCTTTGCCATTACTCAAAATTACCATTCCTTTACCTTTTATTTTTCCTGGTGCATCATTTTCCAAAAGTTACATTCCCTTATTTGATTTCACTTAGAGTTAAAAACTTACTTTTGTCTCCAGTCATATGTTTGGAACATCCACTATAAATATACCAGGGATTCATTTCTCTTTGGGTTGATAACACTAGTCTACACTTGTCATCTTCTTTCTTCTTCCAAATCTTGAAATTTTCAGCAGTAAGATTCGAGTCTGACTTAAAATTCCTTAAGAGACAATGTGCAACTTTATGTCCATAGTTATGACAGATGTAACATTCTGGTTCAATAAATAGAAGATCATAGCGATTGTTATGCTCATAACTATTGTTATTCTTAACCTGCGTCCTTTCCCCATCCATCGCATGATTTATAGTCTGAAGTTGTTTGTTGCTTGGTTGTCTCGATCTTTGTTATGGAAGATGGTTATTCATTGAATATATTGATTGTTCATATCTAAATCTTAAAGAACAGTTTATAGCTTTGTGACCAAAATTAGAGCAGAAAAAACAATAACCATAGAGAAAACCTTTGTACCTTGAAAAAGTTTGTCTTCTTTGAGGAGGTCGATTTCTTTCATGTCAATAATCTCTCTGATCTATAGATTCGGTTTTGGTACTTTTTCTTTCATTCCTTCTTGGTGGTTGATTATCTTTCTTTGTTTCTGCAGAGTGACTGTTGTCAATGTTTGAGGATTTAACAAACTTGATAGGTTCTGTATTACTTGGATGATCACTACTTGATCCTTCTTCGTACCCCAAGCCAGCTTTCAACTTTGGGTTTCTTTGTTGGTTTAGAATGGAGGTTAATCCTTCTGAGGCTTCAATACTTGGCATATTTTGGTGATACAATCCATTAAACTGCTCCATTTATTTTCTGGTTTTTACTATCTCTTCTTCTAAGGCTTCACACCTCACTTTATTCTCTAACAATTGTTGTTTCAGTATGTATTCTATTTTCTTTGCCTCTTCTAACTCTACTTTTAGTAGAGAAAAGTTTTCATTAGGTTTTTCACTATTCATTTTAAACTGCTTCAACAACTATTTTTGTTTTCTCTTCTTACATCTGAGTCTGTCAATTTCTTCCAAAGCACTGATTAATTCACCTTCCATATCCACCACTACTTATTCATCATCCATTTCACCTCTTGTGTGTTCATCATCAAGATCTTCCATAGCCATAAGCATAAAATCATTCACTTTGTCTTCACATGATGAATCACTATCTATGTCTTCTGAGGAATTGTCATTATTTGCACACAAACTTTTCTTTTTACTATATTTCTTGAATTTGTACTTATTTTCATCATCAGAGTTCTGTTCCTTTTTATGATGGGGACGCTTAGATGAAAAATGACCTATCTTACCATAGTTAAAACATTTGAAGGGAAGCTTGCCTTGATATTTTCCTGATCCTTTCTTTAACATTCTCACAAGTTTTGCCTCAATATCATCTAAATCTGAATCAGTATTCTTGTCTGCTTTAAAATATGCTTCTCTAGTAATGGATTTATATTTGTTGATTCTCATTTCATATGCAGTTAATGTTCCTAGGAAGTGATCAATGGACAAAGTTTTAAGATCATTTAGTTCTTCTATTGCAGAGACTTTTGGATTAAATTTATCAAGCAAAGATCTTAAAATCTTATGAACTAAAATTGATTCTTCAATCTTCTCACTAAGACCCTTCATGGCCTTCACAAGTTCTTCAACTCTTAAAAAATACTTGCTAACTGTTTCATCTTCATTCATCTTTAGTTGTTCAAACTTCAACCTAAATGTTTGAAGTTTGGCATCTTTTACTTTCTCATTTCTTTCATAGCTGCTAATAAGTGTCTCCCACATTTCTTTGGCAATTTGAAGATGCATCACCTTTACAAACTCGACTTCTGCAAGTCCATTCAATATAGCATTCATTCCCTTAGCATTAAATCTAAATTCTAACTTATCATCCTTGGAAGCTAGCACAACAGGCTTTATGTATCCAGTCTCTACTACATCCCAAACATCAACACCTAAGGCCATTAGGTATGTTCTCATTATAACCTTCCAAAAGGAAAAATTTGTTCCATCAAATAGAGGAGGCTTAGTGGCCGAAGTCCCTTCATGAATTTTCATGTTTAAGCT
>ML784081.1:178826-201142 GCA_009831015.1 Picea engelmannii | reverse complement strand
CATCAATCACACATAAGATATACACAGAGACAAATTTTCACGAGGAAACCCATAAAGGGAGAAAACCTCTTCTTCTTCGAAATGATAGGTAGTCTTTTAAGTTCTGTACATCATCTATGTTTGAGCACCAACTCAAAGTGAGGATACTACCTCTGTTTTACAAGCTCCAACTTGTTGAGGGCATCAAATCTCTGGTTTCTCTAGCACCGACTTGAAGGAAGCACCAATTCCCTAAGTGTTCTAGCACTAACTGGATGGAAGCACATACTTCCACTTATACAAGCACCAACTTGTTTGAGAGCACCAACTCTCTGGTTTCTCTAGCACCCACTAGAAGGAAGCACTAAATCCCTGAGTGTTCCAACACCGATTGGATGGAAAACACCTACTTTCACTTATACAAGCACCAACTTGCATATAGAAAATTCTATGTTTTCCCAAGCACCACCCTGCCACCCTATTTTCTAGACACAACTAGATGGATGCTACAACTCCCAATATTCAAGCACCAAATCGAATATCAGAGGACCACATTCCTCTCTAGAACCACCCTACCTCCCAGATTATAAATAAATGATTGAATAACCAACAACACAGATAAATCGATTCTTACCACTTCTTCTATGTTCTGTAAATCTGGTCTTCTTCTAACTCTTCTACAATTCTTCTCTTCCTCTGTCTATTCTGCAATTCTACTCTGCTTCAAGTTGTTCTGCAATTCTTCTCTTTCTTCTGTCTATTCCTCATCTGTTACTCATCTTTGAGATTTATCTCACACTACACATACTGTCGGTCTCACATTGTGCATACTGTAATTTTCCCTTTCTTACAGTTGAACTCATTTTTCATTCAGAACGACCAACCACACACAGTCACTGTGTGTTTATTTTTATATTCTACAACCCCTTCAGTTACCCCTCAAATCCCTAGAACAATGTTTCAACAACTAAAATGCCAACCATCTAAGAACCATGATTCGGTTCTGCTAACTAAATCGTAACTGAACAATTAATCGTGAAGGGAAACATTATCCCTTCGATCAGATTTCCAAGTATCCAACACCGTTGGATTACAAGCACAGGGTCTCACGTTGATTTCACCATTTCGCATTTTGGTATTTCAGCATTTTGACATTCCTTTGGTGAAGAGTCTTGACACTCCAAGTTGCAATCCCTGAAACTCCAAAAAAGTTTAGCTCCACTAGCTTCTTTCCCTCACATGACCACCAGTGGTGACCACAAGCTACGCCAAAAGGAGTTTCCCAATTTCGCATTTCAGAATTTCGTGATTTCGCATATCGTGAGTTCGAGAGGTTAAGGAACGCCATTCCTTTGACTTTCCAGTGAGAAAAATGACGATCTTTCACCATGTGTCCTATGGAACCAATGGTCCATATCTTATCATGATTTCGAAACTTCATGGGCCTTCGTCATGTCTGATCAATAGTCCAAATGAATCCTCGATCTGTCGGCTAGGATTATTTCTTGATTTCGCATATCACAAGTTAGATAGGTTAGAGCACTCCTTCCTTTGACCTTTTAGTCATAAAAATGCCAATATTTCACCATGTGTCCTCTGGCTTCAACGACCAATATCATTTCACAAATTCACGAGCCTTCGTTGTGCCTGATCAATGGTCTAGGATATCCCTTTGATCAATGACTCAGATTAATTCACGATTTCACATATTGCGAGTTTGAGAGGTTAGGGCACTCCTTCCTTTGACCTCTTAGTCAGCGAAATGTTGATCTGTAACCATGTGTCCTTCCCGAAGATGGACGGTCCTCCTTCTTTTGGGATTTCGAGGTTCGCTACTTCAAAGGTTAAAGTTCCTTTGATCTTTGATTTCCCAGTCTACGAAACTCTGAAATGGAGTCTTTGACATGCTCTGATATTTCGCATTTCACAATTTCATCATTCTTTTTGTGAGTTTCCTTGACACCTCCAACTCCCGGTATCTGAAACTATGAAATGGAGATTGAGTCGTGGTTTCTCATTTCGTGATTTCATCATTCTTGTCATGAGTGTCTTTGACACCTCCAACTCGCGGTATTCGAAACTCCAAAATGGAGATTAAGTCGTGGTTTCACATTTCACGATTTTCTACCATGAGTTGCTTCCTTGACTCCTCCAACTCCCGATATCCAAAACTTTGCAATGGAGTTTACACTTCTGATCTTTCCATGTGATCATCATTGTGCTACTGATCTTGCCACTTTCTCTTGTTTTTCATTGTCAGGTAGATCTTTCCATCAATGACAAAAAAATACTCTGCCTTCTGTCTGCCCGTAATAAATATGCCAACAATTAGTCCCCCATCTCTTTTATCATGGTTGGTCTGCACACAACGATGTATTTTATATTAATCACAAGACATATACAAAATAGGTGCACTAGCCTTTAACATCTAGGTGCTCTGGCCTAATTTCAAAACATAAGCAACCCAACTTATAATAACTGGCTCACCAGCCTATAACACATATCATATACATAAGGCTCACTGACCTCCATACCGTGCACACTTTACTTACTGCGTGCGGTATCCAAGAATGTGCACACTACATCATTTTACTGCGCAGTGCATGCACACATTATGCCATGAAAGGTGCATTACAAAATGATGTCGAAATAGCTCACCAGCTTAAGTAAACTTACATTACATTTACAATTGGGTTTGGCCGAGGGATATTACAATCCCCTCCCCTTATTTATGCATTGTTTTCAGTGCATCATATACCCATATACAACAAAGTTTTCACAAATCCTCAAAAAGATGTGGGTATTCTATTTGCATTGCATCCTCATGCTCCCAAGTAGCATCCTCGGGACCGTACCAGGTCCATTGGACCTTTACAGGCCCTATGGATTAATTCTGGAGCTTCTTGATTTTCCGGTCCAAAATGCGCACTGGATGCACTTGAAAAGAGCCTTCTTGCTCCACCTAAATCACATTCCAATCAATAACATGATTAGCATCAGGTGTATATTTCTTTAGAAACGATACATGGAATACATTATGAATAGACATATATGTAAGCAATGCAATCATATAAGAAACTAGACCAATCCTCTCTAGGATTTCAAATGGCCCACAAAATCTGGCTGCTAACTTGGCGCAGCTTCCTAGCTTCAAGGAACTCTTGTTAGCTTTCACCTTCAGGAAAACATGATAACCCACTTTGAACTCTCTGTGGGTTTCATTCTTATCGACATAATGTTTCTTCCTGTCTTGGGTAACTTTTAAATTCTGCTTAATTTTTATCATTTGGTTCTCCATCTCCTTGAGCAACTCTGGCCCAACTACTGTCCTATCAACTAAATTATACCATCTCACTGGAGTATTGTACTTTCTACCATAAAGTGCTTCAAATGGGCTCATATTCAACGATTCCTAATACCCATTGTTGTAAGTGAATTCTACCAAGTACATGTAGTCTTCCCATTTCGATGGTTTGTCCATTACATACATTCTCGGTATGTATTCTATCACTTTGTTCACCCTCTATGTCTATCCATAAGACTCAGGATGATAAGATATACTAAAGTTCATATTTGTTCCAAATCCTTTGAACAATCCTTTCCAGAAATTTGAAGTGAATTTTAGGTCTCTGTCAGACACAATTGTTTTAGGAATTTCGCCACTTCCTTCATGAAAATATCAACAACATCTATTGCTTTGTGAGTAGTTTTCAGTGGAATAAAATGGGCAACTTTTGTAAGCTTGTCCACCACCACCATGATCAAATCATGCAGCTTGCCTGTTCTGGGAAATCCTGTAATAAAATTCATTGTCACCACTTCCTACTTCCATTCAAGAATGGGCAAAGGTTGCAACAACCCTACTGGGTGCATATGCTTAGCTTTAACGTTCTGGCATTTCATACATATAGCGATGTATTCAACGATCTCTCTTTCATACCTGGCCAAAAGTAATGGATCTTGATTGTTGCCATGGTTTTATGATATTCAGGGTTCCTTGCATAAGGGACATTATTCATTTCATGAAAAATCATATGTTTCAAGTCCTGGACATTTGGAACAAAAATTTTGTTCTTGTGCATCAGTATTCCATCTATTCCCAAATTATAATTATCCACCTTTTGTGGTATCTTACCCTGTTTTAGCTTTGCTACCAATTCTTTGTATTGCATATCTGCATTTGTAGCCTCTAGAATTTTTCTTTTAATATTAGCCTGATACATGCTAATGGCTATAGCATGTAGTTCGTGCACCCTTCTATTCAGTGCATCAACCACTTTATTCTCTTTCCCCTTGATATGCTTTATATCAATGTCATATTCGCTTAGAAATTCTAACTATCTTCTTTGCCTATCATTTAGATTTGGCTGATCAAAAAAATATTTCAGACCATTGTGGTCTATTCTTAGCTCAAACCTCTTCCCCATGAGGTAGTGTCTCCATTTCCTCAAGGCATGCACTATGTCCTCCAACTCCAAATCATGAGTGACATAGTTTCTTTCATGTTCCTTCAACTTCCTTGATTCATAACATATAAAAAACCCATTTTAATTGAGGACTCCACCAAGTCCTTCATTACATGCATCTGTGCATACAACAAAATATTCATTTGGGTATGCAATCCTTAATATTGGAGTGCTTGTCAATAATTTCTTCAAGTGTTGGAAACTCTTTTTGCAATACAATGCCCACTGAAACTTCACCCCATTTCTTTGCAAGGAAGTGATTGGGTGTGCAATATCTGAGAATCCTTCAATAAATCTTTTGTAGTAGCCTGCAATACCCATGAATGATCTCACCTTTGTCACATTCTTTAGCACTGACCATTCTCTAATGGATTCTGTCTTCTTAGGATCCACTGCTATCCCATCCTTTGAAATGATATGCCCCAAATAATGAATTTGTTTCTAATAAAATGAGCACTTGCTCAATTTGGCATACAACTGATGTTCCCTTAATACTTGTAACACCATCCTCAAATGATGTTCATGCCCTTCCTCTGACTTATAATATATAATAATGTCATCCAAAAAGACAATGACAAACTTGTCTAAATATTATCGGAAAACACCATTCATTAAGCACATGAAAACAACTGGTGCATTTGACAACCCAAATGGAACCACTATGAACTCATAATGACCATACCTTGTTCTGAAGGTGGTCTTGTTGATATCTTATTCTTTAATATTTACCTGATGGTATTCTGATCTGAGATCTATCTTTGAAAATATATTTGCATCCTTCAATTGATCAAAGAGATCATCAATCCTTGGCAGAGGATACTTGTTCTTAAAAGTCACTTTATTCAACTATATGAAGTCAATGCACAATCTTAATGTTCCATCTTTATTTTTCACAAACAAGACTGGGGCACCCCAAGGTGACACACTTGGGCATATATACCCCTTCTTCAAAAGTTCTTCAAGCTGCATTTGCAACTCCTTCAATTCTGGTGTACTCATTCTATAAGGAGTCTTTGACACAAGAGCTACTCTAGGCATTAGATTTATAGAGAAATCAATGTCTCTTTTTGGGGTAGTCTTGGTACTTCCTTGAACACATCTTCAAATTCTTCTAGGACTGCATAATATTCCAAATTTGGCACCTTATATTTAGGTGTCTCTTCTATATGAGCTGCAAATATTTGACATCCTTTTCTGTAACATTTCTTTAGCTGCAATGATGAAATTTCTCTAATGGTTACTTCCCTGGGAATTCCCTGCACTTTCCTTAGATTCCCTTCCTCATCCAAGAAAGTAAATTCTTTGTTATGAAAGTCTAAGAGAGTATGATGTTGGTCCAACCAATCCATCTCAATTAGACAGTAATAGGAACCTAAAGGCAAGATGTTCAAATCTGCCTTGGTGTTTAGTCCATTCATGTCCATGAGGCATGACTTAACCATCTCATTAACTTTTCTTCTGGCTCCTGTAGCCAGCTGCACCAACCAGGATTTCCCATGCTTGCTTCTTGGGAATTGAAAAATTTCCACCATCTTAGGCTCTATATAAATATGAATATGTCCCGAATCAATTAAAATAACAATGGTTTGGTTGTTGATCATACCTTCCACTTCAATCATGTGGGACTGATACTCTGCTTTCTTGTTGTCTTGGGCTGCATATATCCTTGGCACATATCTACCCATGTCCTCCACTGTTTTATCTTTCTGTACATTATGAACAACCCTAATTTTTTCACCTCTGTGAGGACAATCTATGAACCTATGATCTCCTTTACAACCCCAACATTGAATAGGTAGCTGCCTTGGCCTTTGACTCCCCATGTCAATCGTTCTAGGTTATTTAGGCATTTTTTGTCCCTGTGGATTATTTCTAAAGAGTGGTGTCTTAGCTCCCTTCTTCCTTTGATCCATATTGAATTTATTTTTGTCTTCCCAATACTTTTGGAAAGCTAGCCTTTCTTTCTTCTGATCATATAGGCATTTATTTTTCCTTATGGTCTCTTCCAATGTCTTTGAATCATCATACTGTATTTTGTCACTGATGAATGATGGAAATCCACTCAAATACCTTTGAATTTTGACTGTCTCATCCTTGATGAAAGAGACATACTTCAACATTTCTAGAAACCTTCTCTCATATTCATCTATCGTCATACTTCCAAGATTGAGTTCAAAGAAATCTTTCATTTTCTTGTCATAGTATCTCTTAGTCAAGTATTTCTTCTCAAAATATTTCTTGAATTCCCTCCAAGTAATACTTTTCTCTTTAATGTGTTGCACCTACACAAGCTGATCCCACCACATGGAGGCCTTTCCCTTGAGTTGATAGATAGAAATTCTACCTTATGCATGAGAAGAATAATTATGCAATTGAAAATACTTTCTCATGCCCAAAAACCATGTTTTTTCATCTTCATCCTTCTTATGCTCACCATCAAATGTAGGAGGTTTGGTTTTGTTCATTTCTTCTCGTAGCTCATCCACTCCAGGCCTATTATGCCTTCTGACAGGGAATGGACTTGAGCTACTGCTTGCTCTCTTATTGGAATTCCTTGGGGAGTGATGGTGGTGTCTTCTAACACTTCTTACTTTTATTTTCTCATCTGAAGGCTTGTGACTTCCAGACTTTCTTAAGCCACTCTCCTTAACCAACTTCTTTTCTATTGTTTTCAATCCCTCCAATAACTTCATGTTGAAGTCATCCTACTTCTCCTTGGCTCTCATAATCCTTTCATTATCAACTTTATGGCTTTGGACATCCTTCTGCAAATTGTTTTAGTGGTCTCTGCCAAATTTATGTTTTCATTCCTTTATTCTCCATGTCCATTGGAGTTTGTTCCTTCAATGCCCAAATAGACATCCATCCCTCTGCTCTCATCTTCCTTACTATAATTTATGTGTGCCTCTTCCATTCCTATGGACTCTGCACTGATCTGATTTGATCTAGTTGTTGTTAATTCTACAAAATGTGCAGCCATCAAAACTTATCAGGCTAACAATTCAACAATTCATGAAAAATATGAACCATTTTGGTTCAATATATACATCAGAATTATGTCTTCTGATTTCCTAGTGTTATCACCATGACAATTCTAGATAAGACCCAAGTATTGAGAACATATATGCATGACACCTTTAGAGATACATATGGGCAAAAGGTGGTTTTATGAAACCACTTTTTCCAAGACGCGGTATCACGTGTTTCAATATGTCAAAACCACCACTCGTGGAATGGGTGACGGATAGTCAGATCACCCTGTTTCACTTGTTCGATACTTCACAACTGTATGACGTCAGCTAAATGCCTCCATATAAGGAACTCAAAATATAATCATTTGAAATGGATTAGCAGAGCATGGCAACCCAATGTACTTGTACGTAGTTTGTTTGTGATTCATAATTGAGATTCTATAACTACCAATCCTCAAGTATGGAGGCATCAGCTTATCCATAAACAGAGTAATCTTCAAATTGCTCGACTCTCTTCTCTCTGTAAAATAATTTCGGTATCCACAAACTAAGGTACATGGAAAAGGCTAAATCTAGTGAGACTGGTTATTCGGGAAACATGTTATACTTTCCTGTGAATAAGGAGGAAAGGGTACTTTCTCACATTCTACCAACTAAATTCCACACAGAGATGGCTATAGACTTGTAGTTGGAAGTCGGGTTGAATCCCACTATGAAGGATTTAGTCATCAACAGGCTAGCTGCTAAGAAGAAAAGGAGAAAGCGACAGAAGAAGGAAACCACAGCTGAAACGACCAAAAGTGTTGGAGAGAATCAATTGGTCTGGTTAGATTCTTTAAAGGAGGAGATTGCTAAGATGAAATGAGTCCTCAACTAAAATTAAGTATATTTCAACGCATTTTGGACATCTCGTAGCAGAGGTAAGGGGATCCAGAGATGATAGGCTTGTTCTTAAATGGTCCCTTTACAATATGATAACTGTTATCATTCCTTTTTTTGTAATTTTGGGAATAATACAATTATATAAATGAAGAAGCGGATTTTGGATTGTTTATTACAAGATTCTAACTGGTGGTGTTATGAGTCTTGTTTTCTTTCATAGTATGCTTTCTTGTAACCTTGTATTTCACTTCCATCTGTCTAAATCAGAGGAATGTAAAACTCAGAATTCATTTATGAGATGCTTTCAACTTAGCAATTTAGGCTATATTTATTCCTTCACAACCAACTCTGAATTCATTTTAAATAATTCTCTGATGCAATTGTGTGTTTCTTTTTCCTCTAATACCATGCAAATTTTCTATTAAACTCAGACTCACCACCTTCCAAAGAACTTTGCGCACACAAAAATTCAACCTGTACACCCATATTTATAGTGCACAACAACACCACAAGATAAATCATGCTTCCACACACCTATATCCACTATGCATTTCTTCTCCGTTGCGCCAATAAATTGCGTGCACTACTTTTGCGTTTTTCACCAATATCCACTGCGCACAGTTTTGGTATCGTGCATTGATATTCCACATGCATTTCACCCTATGCATTGCACCATGACAAAGTCCAATATGCCCCACTGTGCACAATAATCTACGTGCACCATTGAATACACTGTTGCGAGACAACTTATACTCATACTATGCGCGCACCAACCAAACTCCTCTGTGTTTTGCAATACTTGCGCACCCCATGTACCATTACTATGTGTGTGCTCACTGTGCCATGATAAATTCCACGTGTGCATCCACACACAATATTATTCTACATTGTGCCACAATTTACCATGCACACTTGCACACCAACATTTTCCACATAGTGCCAAAATTTTCGATGGACGCTCTGTGACTTGAAATTTGGTCACTTTTGAAATTAATCTTCTGTGACTATTCGCTGAACCTTTTCGGCCCATCCAAGCTCAGTGTTGGAACTGAAGCTCTGATACCATACTATAACATCCCCGGCCTCACACTGGTTGGGCATGCCACTCCTCAGACACTTTACTTAGCTCTGAAACCGTCTTTATAACAATCCTAGCCTTCAAATGGCCAGGCTACACAAGGGAAAACTTTTGTTCTCTCACTGCGAAACATACTGTAACATACCCAGTATTCAATTGAGTTATGCCACATATATTTTCTCTTCAAACTGCATGCAATTATAACATATACATACAACACTCTTGCGGAAGCTTTACATATAACATAAAAAAACAATTACGTTCTGTAAATATACGATTTCATATTGAAATAACAGTAAACACATACATGCAACATATACAAGGAAATACCCATAAACATATAGACAATTATAATCACACATATGATAAATTGTAACACAAGCACGTAAATAACAATGCAGCATGTAAATTTATCACATGATTGGTACTTATCTTGGAAATATTCTCACCAACTGCATGCATATCATCCACGAACCTCCTAGCCTTAGACTACACTATTCATCACTCTCAATAGTGAGTCACCCCCGATATAGGACTAAACTCCACCCGAGTAAATGGATTTCTAACCAAGCTAAAGGTTCATAGACAATAGGAAAGACTCCATCTTAGATGCTCACTCAACTAAGAGCCTACAACCTCTCATTCCCGACATGCCTGTCCCACCCAAGGAAGTGTGCCCCTTCTTTACTCAACAGTCCTTTGGCTGCCCCACTTCCCTTCCATGGCTTCAACAATAGGCTGGACATGAAGTCTCAGAGCATTGTAGATGCAGTTTAGCACCTTCAGGAAATCAATTCCCAACAATTATCTCACTCAGATAATTTCTCATGGGCCTGACAACCCACCTCTTCAATTTCCCATGGGCCTGACAATCCACTTCTTCAATCCCACTTCCAAGATAACCAAGTACACCGATTTCAAATGGTTATGGAAACAGGCTCAGATACAGTGAAATGAATGTCTAAAGGATAATAGACTGCGTGAGTGAAGTGGTCATGGAATCATTGACTGGATGACTGAATGATGGAAGGAACCATGGGAAAGATGATAGTAAGAATGATGGTGAAGGTGATCATAAGGATGATGGTAAGAATGATGGTGAAGGTGTCAAAATGAGCTAAGTCCCTATGATATGTATGGATGTCCCCAAATTGACACTTGTCATGTTGGAAGCTAATTTGGTCCACTTGTCCCCAACTTTAGAACTTAGGATAAAATATTATCCATACTTTATGTTTTAAGAAATATTAAAATAATATTCCTTTTTGGCTTAAGATCTCTAGCTTAACCCTTTCCCCTAACTTTTGGCCCTCCCTTTCCCTAACTGGTTAAGTTTAGTCCCCCATCTCTTTTATCGTGGTCGGTCTACACACAACAATGTATTTTATATTAATCATGAGACATATACAAAATAGGTGCACTAGCCTTTAACATCTAGCTGTTCTGGCCTAATTTCAAAACATAAGCATCCCAACTTATAATAACTAGATCACTAGCCTATAACACTTATCATATACACAAGGTTCGTTGACCTCCATACTACGCACACTTTAGTTACTGCGCGTGGCATCTGGGAATGTGCACACTACATCATTTTACTGCACAGTGCATGCGCACAATATGCCATGAAAGGTGCATTACAAAATGATTTCAAAACAACTCACCAGCTTAAGTGTTAATATTATGGTAGCTGTGGGAGGTATTTACCTCCACGTGTGAACCTGATGAGAATATAATACTCCGGGAAGCAAGAGAAACCCTAATGAGTTGGCTAATAACCCTAGAATCCTTGTCGGCTCAAGAAGATAATTTATATTAGGTTATTATCCTCTAAGAGAAGAAGTCGGCTAGAAATAATAATAATATACTAAACAGACACATACCTAGAAGGAGAAGTCATCCCCAACAAAACTGGCAAGACTATAATAATACAGGGCGCCAGTTCTCATTTGCAGTATCTCAGAATTGTAGTTTTGTAGTTTGGTGCGCACTACAGTTGCAGTCTTGCACGTAGATTTGGAGGAAGAGATGGTGCAGCTGCAACAACAACAAGATCTTAGTTTTGGCTTGAATATCTCTTGGCTAGGGTTTTGACTATCTGATCATTTTTTTGTGATGCGCTATCCTTGGGGATTGATGCACTACCCTTTGTTTGGCTATCTAGCCTAGGGTTTTCTTATGGAGGAATTCTCAGTCAAGGTTAAGGTGCTCGCAGGGAGGCTTCAGCCTATGTTTGGGTGAAAAAGGTATCATCAATGGTAAAATGAGCACACCATCTTCTATATTCTAATAGGTTATGGGCCCACACCCCTTCAGTCAGCCTAAAATGCTGGAAGGAAACATAGCCACTAGATATTGAGCTCATTGAGGTACTGCCACTAGGGTTACTAGAAGGAGTAGTTTCCAAAAGCACTGCAGCTAGGGTTACCAGTAGAATCAGTTGCATAAACCCTAAACCTCTTGTCGAGGCACCTTAAGTGACAACATTGACCTAATCTACAGATATATCAATGCACCCTAGACCAATGCATCTCCTGGTACTCTCAGAAGGCCAAGACGTGAAGTTTGAATTTATGGTCAAATCTAGGGTTTGACCAAGTCAAGCAACCCATGATGAACTCTATGAAGTCTAAGAACAAGCTATATGGAGCCTCTAACTTTAGAGCATCGAAGACAAGGATTTACCTCATCCTTGCTAAGAATAAAGTGTTGGATATTGTGAAAGGAAAGATCGTGAAGCCAGATTTTAAAGAAGGAGAAGAGAAGGAACCACAAAACATTGCAGCTATGGAGAATTTCAAAGACGTTGACATCAATGCCATGAGTATCATAGTGGATTCCATAAAAGACCACTTGATACCCTACATCTCCCATCTTGACTCATCGAAGAAGATGTACGATGCCCTGACAAATCTCTTCTTAGTTAGAAACATTGCACAAGTTATGAGTCTAAAGAATGAGCTCTGTGACATGAAGATGAATGATGACGACAACATAAAATCATACTTTGTAAGGATCTCCCAGCTAAGAGATCAACTACAAGTTATTGAAGAGATCACTTCAGAAAAGGAATTGGTGAACATAGTACTCAATGGTTTTCCCAAGACATGAGATGCATTTGCCAAAAGTATGAACACAAGGAAGGAGTACCCGACATTTGAAGAAATTTGGACTTGTTGTGCTCAAGAAGAATCAAGGATCAATTCAAAAGAGAAACCCCAAAAGAAATACGATGATCAATCGTTCACAACAAGATTCAAGAACTTCAGGGGAAAAATAAAGTTCTATTCAAGAAGGAAACCAAAACAAAGAAAAGACATTTCATAAATACAGTGCTTCAACTGTCAAAAATATGATCACTACAAGAATCAGTGTCTCAAGCTAAAGAAAAGGAAGGAGAAACATGAAGCATCGATTGCCAAAGAAAAGGAACCTACTAAGGAGACTAAGCAGGATGGAAGAGACTTCTTCTACTAAAAGGTAACAACACTCTTCCTATTTCTTGTACATATCTTTCATGTACCATCTCTGTACATATCTTGTATATCTATCTCTCGGAAGATAATGTGTTCCAAGAAGGACTATAACTATGAAAGAACAAACAAATATGAAAAGAGTTATCATTAGATATTACACATGAAAAGAATGAAATATATCATGTGAAATCTATTACAATATAAGATGAAATCAGAATCAATCTTGAAGAGACTTAGAAGTCATACATCAAGAGAAATTGGAGAAAGACTTATGGCGACAACCAAAAACGGAAGCATGGACTCTGTTAGACAAAGATAGCCAATTATATACTGTAGAAGACAATAAGGATGTAGATGAAAATATGGACTCTATCAGACGGAAGGAGCCGATTATATGCACTCTTACATGAAGCAAGGATTAGGAGGGAGCTAATCCTATGATCCATTGAAGATGATGAAATATATATATATATCCATGATAGCAGCCATGAAAAGACAGTACGTGTTCAACTCAACTGCAAAAGAAGACCTTTTCGAAGAGAAGCCTTAAAGTATTCCTGGTTGTCCATCCAAATCCGTGATTCTATGATGAAAGGAAGAAGTGGAATATCTAGGGCATGGAATCTATAAGAAACTCCATGGACCCAAGAGCTAAACAAAAACATGAATAAGAACATGAAGATTCCAAGAAAGAAGAATCAGACCAACTAGTCACTGTATCAAGAATCACAATATTACCAGCCTAATATGAACTCACTAAAAGAGATCAAGCAGAAGAACCGAAAGTCGTGATGAAGAACAGTGTAGGGAAGACTTATGAATAAAAGAATTGCAATATCCAGAACCAGAGGTTCTCCCAGATGGAGGGAGAAGACTATGATGATTGATTGTTTCACTACACTAGACTTATCTCTATATAAGTAATTATATAATTCGCAACATCCATGAGTCAGAATTCTATGAATGCAAAGAATGTTCTCCAGAGAAATTGAATAAAGAACGTATGAAGAGCAATCTCAAGACTTTGAGGCATACCAGAAAGAGACTCTTGTATGCAGACAAGAAGAAGACAACTTGGTGGAGAACCTCTAGTGCACAGTAGAAGCGTGGTGAAGATTTTCTATAACATCAAGATGACTACTCAGGAGATCAAATCTCGTGATGACAGAAGAAGTACCACATGGATATGTTCCAGTTCTCCAACTATGATATACTCTATTGTTTAGATCTACATGAAGACTTCACAGTGTTCCAGACTATAGTACAAGGATTACATTATCCATGATAAAGTCCAGAAGGGAGAAAATGATTTTTCCAATACATATCTCCACAGATGAGCAAGATAAGCATAGATTTTGGTAAAGCCTCTATTCAAGATGAAAGAACTTGCATACTCAGGCTAGAGCTCGTGGAAATAAATCTCTTAGATGGAAGGGAAGACTCTCCAAAATAGAAGAAGGTACACAAACATTTATTTTTGTGATTGAAATAACTCTCAAGTTAGGAGGGAGCACTGAAAATATTATTTATCTTTGTAATTGAAAAATAGTCTAGATTGGACAGATGCTTTCCTGTTCGGAAAGTGGATTGAGATTTCTGACGAACAATGACTTCCCATTGTAGTTAACATGGGAAGTAGAATGATTATTGATGTATCATAGACAACAACTTCCCATTATGGGGAGTGGTCTAGGACAACCATTCTTCTTAGCAGTCACTCTGAGTAGTGGTCAATTAGAATGGTTTGCCTCACCGAGAAGTCATTCTTTCGAAGTTCACAGTTGTGAGAAGTTTCGAAGAATCATCTGTTTTGGAGGTTGATGCAGGACAGACATTCCTTAAGGGCAGACTCATTCTCTCCAGGTTACACTTTGTTTAGTGTCGGAGGAATGGCCCAGGGTGGGGAATGGTCCGGATAGTTATTACTTGAGGGAAGACTCATTCTCTCTAAGTTACACCTTGTTTAGTGTCGAAGGAATGGCCCAGGGTGGGGAATAGTCCATGCTCAGCAATTAGGGATAGTTATTCCTCGAGGGAAGACTCAGTCTCTCCAGGTTACACTTTGTTTAGTGTCGGAAGAATGGCCCAGGGTGGGGATTAGTCCAGGACAGTCATTCCTTAGGGAAGACTCATTCCCTCCAGGTTACACTTTGTTTAGTGTCGGAGGAATGGCCTGGGGTAAGGAATGGTCCAAAAATTTCTCGATGGCAGACTCATTCTCTCCAGGTTACACTTTGTTTAGTGTCGAAGGAATGGCCCAGGGTGAGAAAGGGTCTAGGCTCAGAAATCAGAAATAATCCTTCTTCCTTGGTTGAGAATAATGGGGCAGATAGCCTATTGTTGATATTCTATATTGAGGGAAAACACTCTTTCATATATCAAATACATGAGTGAAAGATTGGCCCAAATGATTATTGTTGATATTCTATACTGAGGGCAGACACTCCTTCAGATCTCACAGACATGAGTGAAAGATTGGCCCAGATGATTCAGTTTTTATCATAACATTGTTTCTATGCAGATGAAGACTACTGTGGTGGAAAACATTCTTTGAGATCTCACAGACGTGAGTGAAAGATTGGCCCAGATGATACAATTTTTATCATAACATTGTTTCTATGCAGGATGCTCTCAAATGTTTGTTATGAAGACTATATGACAGTAGATGAGGACTATTGTGGTGAATATGTTTCACCGCTCGCAACCATACATTGTTGATAAAGTACTTTTGTATTACTTGATGTGGTAGTGAACCACTGGATTGTAGTTATGTACTACTATGAATAGACATAGGTGTGGTCTATCCTCATTCTAATTGCCTTGAATACTATCAACAATTTATTGGAGATAATGATCATTCAGATGAATGATGAACAGAGATTTTCCAGATGAAAAATAGTTCAGATATTTTACTCCTCTTGTATCACTCTATGGTGAGAGTGACTTATCCAACATCATATCTAACTACTCAGAAGAAGTATGGTTTCGAGATATGATGCAGTTGATGATGATGGTGATGCTCATGATCTAGTCATGAAATAGTCTAGATGACTATATTGATGCTACCGGGTAAATGGTATATTTTGTGCTCAAGTCCATTACCTGTAAATACCTCTCTAGCTAGGAGGGAGTGTTAATATTATGGTATTTGCAGGAGGTATTTACCTCCACGTGTGAACCTGACAAGAATAGAAGACTCCGGGAAGGAAGAGAAACCCTATTGAGTTGGCTAATAACCCTAGAAGCCTTTTTGGCTCAAGAAGATAATTTATATTAGGTTATTAGCCTCCAAGAGAAGAAGTCGGCTAGAAATAATAATAATATACTGAACAGACACATACCCAGAAGGACAAGTCCGCCCCAGAAAAACTGGCAGGACTACTATAAATACAGGGCACCAGTTCTCATTTGCAGTATCTCAGAATTGCAGTTCTGCAGTTTGGTGTGCACTGCAGTTGTAGTCTTGTGCGCATATTTGGAGGAAGAGTTGGTGCAGCTGCAACAACAACAAGATCTCAGTTTTGGCTTGAATATCTCTTGGCTAGGGTTTGGACTATCTGATCATCTTTTTGTTATGCACTATCCTTGGGGATTGATGAGCTACTCTTTGTTTGGCTATCTAGCCTAGGGTTTTCTTTTGGAGGAATTCTCAGTCAAGGTTAAGGTGCTTGGAGGGAGGCTTCGGCCTATGGTTGGGTGACGAAGGTATCGTCAATGGTAAAACAAGCACACCATCTTCTATATTCTAACATTAAGTACACTTACAGTACATTTACAATTGGGTTTGACCGAGGGATATTACAGGTCCACCTGGAAGGTTCGTTCCATCACTATTTTTGAGAAAAAAAATGCATTATTTCCTTTGAATGCCTGAATGGTGTAAGGTCCTTTCCATAAGATATCAAATTTTCCATGCTTAGCCTTATCCTCATTTCTAGAATCCCATTTCAGAACCAAGTTGAATAGCTCGAAATCATCTTCTTTAGTCCTCTTGTCATAAATATTTTTTATACCTTCTTGGATAACTTGAGTCATGTATTAGACTTCCTCTCTGAATTGCATAAGTGGATCATTTTATTTATCCTCCTCTGGACATCATTTGGCACTTCTTACGCTTCCTGCAATAATTTCATGATAGGGACCCCTAAGGAGATGAGAACAATTGCTTCAATGCCATACACCAATTAGTATGGTGACATGCCAATTGATCTTTTGGTGCTTATTCTGTGAGCCCAGAGTGCAAAACCCAACTTATTATGCCATGATTTCTTATTCTCTTGTAGTGTTTTTCTGGGAATGTTCACCATACTTGTTTTTGAGGACTCAGCCAACCCATTTCCTTGAGGATAATAATTTGTTGAGTGTCCCAAGGTAATGTGGTATTGGTTGCAAACATCTATGAGTCTTTTGGATCTAAAGGACACTACATTCTCAACTATAATTTTTCTAGGGCATCCAAAACGAGACAAGATATTAGTTTCTAAAAATTTAATGATAACAGAGTCAGTAGCTTGCCTTCATGGCACATCTTCGATCCACTTGGTGAAGTAGTCCATGGCCGTGGGGATCCACTTGTGTTGGCCCGAGAAGGATGGATGTATTTCTCCAATAAAGTCAAAACTCCATTGTTGGAAAGGGGCTTCAACTGAGATGGGTTTCATGGGGAGAGGCAACAACTTCATTTTACCTTTGAAAACCTGGCATTTATGACAAGAAGAAACTTTTTGATGAACATCAACAAACAATGTAGGCCAGTAGAAACCATCTCTTAAAATCTTGTTAGTTGTGGTCTTCCAAATCAGATGTCCACCATAGTCTCCTGCATGGAAATTCTTCATAACTTTGTTAGCTTCGTCTTTCAACAAGCAATTAAGAAAAATACCACGAGGATCTTTCAAATAAAGATTACCTTCTACAATACAAAATTTCAATTCTTTGAGTTTGATAAATCTGGCTTTGGTCTTAGTTAAACAAGGAGGAGCTTATAAGTTATGAAGTACAAAAATGAGGTCTGTGTACCAAGGAGAGTTTAAGAATACCTCCTTAACATTTGGAGTCACCTTCTCTTCCTGTTTGCCAACTGCAACCAAAAAATTAATATCTAGAGCATGAAAATTAGATTCATCCATTAGTTTGGCCAAACCATGTCCTTTGATCAGTTTAGTAGGTTTTATTTCAATGTCATATTCCAGAATAACTGTAATCCATTTTCCTCTCCTCCATCTGGATTATTCTGAGTCAGGATATCCTTTACCACTGTGTTTGGAACGTATGCAATTGTGTGATAATGGAGAATATAGACTCTGAAATCATTTATGGCCTTTACCAGGGAAAAATATTGTTTCTCCATTATGTTCTAGTTCAAAGCAATGTCTCTCAAATCTTTGCTGAAAAATATTATGGGTTGTTCGTACCCTTCACTATTTTTCTGCAACAATACTGCTACTATGGTGTGTTCAGATGCAAAAGAGAAAAGATAAAAGTCTTTGGTGTAGTCTGGGCTGACCAGAATTGGGGCTTGGGTGAGTGGATGTTTCACCTTCTCAAATGAATATTTGGATTCAGTGTTCCATTTTATTTTTGTATCTTTTTTCAACATATTAGTGATGGTCCTAAGAAGTTCGGCCAAGTTAGGTATGAACATTCTAACGAAATTTATTTTGTCGATGAATGATTGTAGCTCTTTGATGTTTTTAGGGTGTTCCACCTTCTAGATGGATTATATCCTGCTGGGATCTATTTTAATTCCATCTTTAGATATTATCTATCCCAACAACGTTCCTTCTTCTAAACTGAAAAGAGACATTTTGGGGTTCAATGAAATCCCAAATTTTCTACACTTCTCAAACATGCATTTGAGATGTTGCAAGTGTTCTTCGTCGGATTGGGAGTATATAGTTACATCATCTAGATATATGACTATAAATCTTCCAAGTTTGTCCACAAAAGCAATATCCATTTCCCTTTGAAAGGTGGCACCAACATTCATCAATCCAAAGAGCATCTTCACATACATGAAGGTTCCCGAGGGATGTGGTAAATGTTGTCTTCTCTTGATCTTCTAGGTGGACAAGGACTTGGTTGTAGCCTGAGAAACCATCTATTAAGGAGATCCTACTAGCCCCAACTACCTTTTGCAAAATGTGGTCCATTTTGGGCAAAGGGTAATTTTCTTTGAGGGAGACTTTGTTCAAATTTCTAAAATCTATACAAAGTCTAATCTCGCCATTTTTCTTCCAGGTAGGAACTAGGTTAGAAACCCATTTGTAAAACCTCAAGGGGACTATAATTTTTGCATCATACATCTTTTTATTTCTTTCTCTATTAGGGGAAGCAACTTGGTATTGATTCTCCTAAGTTTCTGCATGAAAGTTTTGTGTTCTTCCTTTATGGGAATCCGATGCTCTATGATACTTGTATCGTAGGATTTTAAGTCCTCATAACCCTAGGCAAAAACATCCACATATTCCATAAAAAGTTCAACGTATTTGCATTTTTTCTCAGGGGGCAGATATTTAGAAAGTTTTATCATCTTGGGTTTTTCTTCTGTCCCTATGTTACACTCTTCTACCTCTTTACTACTAGCTTCAATTTTCGGTTTTTTTGCTACATCGTTAAAATCGAACAAGTCTTCCAGCAGAACTAAACCTCTAGGTAACACATTATTTTTCAACTGTAGAATATCAGAATATATCTCATTTTTATTCAATTCATCTGCATCTACTTTATTTTCATTCAAACCTTCAGAATATACATTATTTACACTACCACTTTCAAAAATAGATTTATTTACAATCTCATCATATTTTTCTAAATCTATGTTTGTACATTTGAAATCATTCTTAAGTTGTAGGAAGTCTTCAATTTGATAATCATTTCCAAATACCTACCAGTATCTGATGTTGTCAGGAACAATTGGTCTACACTTCACCTCCACTATGTACTTGTGAGTGGGACGGAAAGGAATTTTATAGGTAGCTGCTGACGTAGCCAACCCGTCTGCAAGTATGTTTTGTCCTCTAGGCATCACCTGCAAGTTGATTTTAGTAAAGCATTGAAGGGCATCCAAAACAAAATGCCTATAGGATCTAAGTCTGGTATTGTTAGCTGCATACTCACCTTTGATTTGCTTGATAATAAATTCAAAATCACCCCTTACCATTATCTGTTTGGCACCATCTTTCTTTGGTAGTTTCAGGACGAGCATCAAAGCTTCATACTTGGCTATGTTGTTAGTGCATTGGAAATTCAATTTGTAGGAATGGCTCTCTGAATACCCTGATCTGTGATTATGTAACCAAACTCCAACTCTGTCTCCCTCTTTTCTCACTACACCATCGAAATCCATGGTCCAAAAATCTACTGGCAGTTCCTCACTTTCCACAGTTTCAACATTTCTTGCCTCAATGATTTCTTTATTCTCTTTTGAATCATGCGTATCATCTTCCAACTGAGTGGTTTGTTCTTCCAAATCACCATCATTGTATAGAATGAAAGAATCCATATCAGAGTGTGAAGAGTATAGTGGGTAGTTGTGTGGCTTTTCCTGACAGCTGACCATATACTTCATCAATATTTCTCTATACAGTCTCCTCTGTTGTCTGAATACCGGGATGGTGGCATAGGAAATATCTAGCTGCAGGGTTCCTTTCAGCTTAGATCCCCATGATATTAATAGTAACATACCATATTTTTGGGGAATGTATGAAACTACTATATCCATTACCATACATTTTGTTGGGATTTGAGCTAGGGTGATGCATAAGTCTTTAATCAGGCCTATACATTTGACTTTGCTAGAGTCAAAAGAATGCAAATCCTTATAGGGTCTGGTGACCTCGAGTCTGAAATTTTCCATCACAACTTTGGGCATCAGGTTGTGAGATGAACCCGAATCTAGCATAACATTGTGTAATATCAAGTTGTGGATATTTAGGCTAATGTAAAAAGGTGCCACAACAACATTATCAGTTTGACCGTCAAATTCAGGACCAAACAGGATCTTTGGTCGGTCATCAACAAGATTTACCATGTCCGAGTCATTTACAAATCCAATATTCAAAGCCTTAGTACCTATCTCAGGTTCGATGGTTAAATATTTAATCACTTGCGACCTATAAGCATTATTATTCATCATCTCGGAGAGGGGAATGGGAATCTTCAATTTAGCTAGTTCCCCTTCAAGGCTAAAAATAGTGGAAGCTTTGCTTAGGGTCTGTACTTTTGGTTTATCTATCGAAACATTGTGGCCAGGTGACCTTGGTTGAATGCTTGATGAAACTTCAGTCTAATTTTCTCTTTGTACAATTTATGGAGTTTTTTTTATAGGAGATTCAACATTATTCCTCTCAGGGAATTTCTTGGGAGAGTTTTATGAGGTTTTCTTGGTTTCAACTATTCTCTTTGTTTCATTAGCCTTCTTTGTTTCAACAACCTTCTTTGGAGGGTTTCCATTTTGCCTCTTTTTCCTCAGGTTATACTTCCTGTGGACCTCCATTATAGCATTCTCAAAGGCCTGCTATTATGTTTCCTCTACTTCCTCATTGACCTCTATTTGTGAAAGGAGAAATATCTCGTGCTCTTCCTGGGTAAGAAAAATGGATTCATCATCATGAAATCCCATGAGGTTTATATGAGTGTCATTAAACTCCTATATTAGCTCCTCCCCATCATCAATGTAATTCTCCTGGAGGGGTGGTTTGATCTGTTGATCAGGCTCCCTCTGTTCTCTTTGATCTCTAGGATCTATCTGCCGGATCTGGGGCATATTTCTTCTGAAGTTTGGGTTTCGAATTTGAGGAGTAGCTTGGTTCTCCCTAGGTGGGTTTTTGTTAGTTATAGTGAGTATTCCCCTCATTTTCTCCATAGCTCTGGATAGAGAATCTAGTTTGGCATATGATGAGGAAGTAGAAGTCTCTTCCTTGATCGTGACCCTCCTTTTTTTTCTCTTCTTGGCTCTTATGGATAAAATATTTTCTTCCACACTAATGACACTTTTCTGCATGTCTTCTAAAGTACCAAATTTTCTTTCCCTTAGTTGATACGACATGTCAGTGTCGAATCCATGGGGGAATTTTATCAATGCTAGACCTTGAGGTGGTTTGATATCAGTTGGAATTCCATTGTATAGGTTATTGAAATGGATGCAGTAATCCTGCACTATCTCTCCTTTGTTGCTTCTGATATTCTCATATTTTGACAAGATCCGAAGATGATTTTTCTTCACCTCCCACCTATCAAGGAAACTTCGATGAAAAGAAACAATGTCAGTTATGGAAGCAACACGTAAGGTTTTGAACCACTTTTGACTTCTCTAGTCAAACTCTATGAAAATAGTCTCATATGAACATCAACTTCATCTACTTCCTGCAAATTAAAATAATCGTTCATTTTGTCAAAATGTTGTTGTGCATTCAGAGGACTAGTAATATCATACTGAGGGAGTTTGGTGTTAGATTACTGA
>ML784081.1:146389-167058 GCA_009831015.1 Picea engelmannii | reverse complement strand
TTTCTCCATTAAATTTATTATTGAAATAATTTATTTTGTATTCACTTTGAATTATAATACACTCATCACTTCACTTTATTATTTTCCTTTTAAAATCTCTTAAACCACTTTGACTACTTTGACCTTTTGGGGATTCTAGATGACATATGAGGGTCCTCCAACTTCGTAAGGCCATAACTCTCAAACCATGAGGAGTTATGTGATGTTCTACATACCAACAAAAATGGCATGACATGTACTATCCATATAGAATAGTATTATCTAAAAATATATCATAACTTGTACTATTACCCATCAAACAAACATGTGTCCATTACAAAAACCTAGGGTCTCCAACTTCTCATGGTCATAACTCTCTAACCATGAGGAATTATGTGACATTCCACATACCACCAGAAATGAAATGACAAGAACTATCCATCTAGGATATTTTCCTTGACAAAATCACTTTCCTTCATCTCATTATTCCACAATTAAGCATGGGTTCTCTTACTCCATAAAGCGTCTTCCCATGAGGGCTTTCACCATAAGGGGACCACTTTGTAGTTCATCCATATTTACTTCTTATCAACCATGACAAAACAATAATGAGTCATATTTACATCAAACAATATTGGGTCCATTACCTAAGCCTTTATGCTACGGGGCTTTCTTCAAGGGTTGACATTAATGACAACCAACCTTAATCAACATTTGGTTTGGTAATCCCGAGGCATAACATGTAATGGATAAAACAACACCAATGGAGCATATCTTGCTGCCATGATTAGTGGAGGAGGCTGAACAACAACCTGTGTGATTGGAGGGGAGGTGAAAGAAGCTCTAGAATATGAAGGGTTGGGAGGAGATGAATTAGTTGGTTTAGATTTAACCGAAGCTGCAGCAATAGTCAAGGCACAAAGTCTGACTGACTACTGAAAGTGAGCTTTGTCTAAGGCTTGATCAAGATTCAAAAATATATCTTCTAGCTTGTCAAATTCCTGGAAAAATTGTTGATCAATGTTAGCTCTGGGAGAAAGTATTTTAGGGGCCCTGGGTTGAAGGATGGTTTGATCTAAAACTGTTTCACTTACAAATCTGTCAGATTTTGTTCTAAAAGGGATTTGTTCAAAATATATGTCAAACTCAAGATCTTGAAGGAAAATAAACTTCTATGGGAGAGAAGGGGACCTATGAAGTGGAGTATGACTCCCAGAACCCTCTGTAGTGTTTTTCTTTCTGAGTAATTTTTCAGGATTGTCTATTGCTATTGTAAGTTCTGGATCTGGATGAGATCTAGTGAAAACTCTTTTAGAAGCCATAATTTTTTATTTTTATTTTATTTTTAGAAACCTTTAACTAATATATACAAAATTTAACAGCCTCTGAACATTATCTCTATATAAGTTTAGATTTTATAATTTCGTTCAAAAATAAAGTTTTCTTTGTCTAGGGAAAAAAATCATAGGATATATAAAGTTTGTTCAGTTCCCCAGTATGGTCACCAATTATGTTATCACTCTGTAAATTCCCAGAGGTTGTTGAAAGGTAGAAGAAATTTACCAGAGGTAACTTTATCCAACCACATTGAAACTGGGATCTAGCCCTGCCAGTTTCAGAGAGGGATCTCTTTGTAATATTTAACTTTGTTCCAAAATTTAGATATTAGGCTAGTTAAAATAGATAGGACCAAGTTGTTTGTTTTTATAAAATGGCTGAAAAATGGTTTACGCCTCCACTGGGCTATGGGGTCTGTTTTTATAAAATTAGAGAGTGACTAACAGATTTTAAAAGGTATTCTCACAGGGTAGGATAATGCAACTATTGGATTATTTAGCATAAAAATGATGGAAATAAGAAAATATGAGATATTTAATTATAATCAAGAAGCATTTAAGAATTTCTTAATTGTAAGATTAGAAGAAAACATTTAGAACATTAAAATTCAGAAACAAAGTATACGAGGATAAATTCTACAACTTTCGCTACTTTCAAATGATCAGATTTAGAAAAACAAAATGAGTATTGGGAGAGATAAAAATTCAAAAAAGAGGAGAAAAATTCACCAACAGCTAACATGCAGGAATCCTGTGAAACATCCCTTTTATTACTGGTAGATATCTGATAAAAGTTACAGTTCTTACATCTTTCTTGGGCGTAAAGATAAACCCTCAATACTTCCAAGTTCTAAGTATTTATAATCAAAATTACAAACGACCCTGTCATTAATGATCAGGACGTGGCAGATTCTAGATCTAACTAACTAGATAAAAAGATACGAAAATGTAGGAATTGATGATGATCCATCGGATCTTTCATGTTGATTTTGGGGAAGGTCATTGGTGAGTCATTCACATGACTTTGACTACTTTGTGTGCCAAGTTGGAATGTACACCTCATCCCTCATTCGATCAAAGTGCATAACTCCTCCCATATTTGTTGACTGGGAATGGTGACTTTGAGCAGTCTTCGATAGATTTCATCCATTTTTGTATATTTATCAAACATCGGCATGGTGATGAAAATATATTTGATCTTGTGTTGGATGTTGAGGTTCATCTACAAAGTCTCTAGAAATGATTTGCCTGTTATGTTGCTTTGTATTCCTGAAAATTTGGAACTGCCCTTGGCCACCATGGAAATCTTCTTCTTGTAGTCATAGAGGGTCATCATCTTGTCATTAAGTACCAGTAAAATAGGAAGACCTTTCTTTTTCAAGGCATATATCTTGTTGAAGAACCTCTGAACTCTGATGTCCATGTTCTGGACTTTCTCCTCCAACTGCAAAATCAATCCTATTTTAGTCAGAACCCTCTTGACTTCGGGGATGGTTTCCATAATATCTTTAATATTCATGTCTTCCAACTCTTCCCTAGTCTTCGAATTAAGAAATCTAATGATTTCATTTGATTCTATGGGCATTTCCCCCAACTCTCCCTTTATCTTGTCAATGGCCTACCTACTCCTCAACACTAGTTCTTATTGTTCAAACATAATTTGAACCATGGGAAAAATTTCATTTATGGACTTGGACATGTCCATACAAATGTTCTCCTTGGCTTCAGCTAGTGTTATTGGATAAATCCATAAGTGTGTACATAAACCGATCTCCCTAGATCCACCTGGATCTAGAACAAAGCAAGACAGAATAATACTCTTTCCCTAGATTTCGACTATTGAATGAACTAGGAGGCAAGAACAAGTTACATACCTTATATTCACTTCCTATGGTCTTTGTTGCTCCTGCTTCACTCCAGTTCTCTTGTGCAGTCAAGACCAAGACAACACAAACCAACCAAAGTGAAGAAAGCACAATCTATTCAACAGTCAATCTATGTATATGATCAAGGAGTTATACAATAAAGTGGAAATAGCTTTATGGGAAAGGGACATATTACTGTATCATATTGATGGAAAGTAAAGATTATAACCTGAGCCTTGATGTTGCAAACTTCCTTTCGATGGCCCTTGACTCTGACACAGACTTGCTCACTTGCATGAAGAAGATCAACCACCTTTGATAAATGTGCTGGAGTTCTTAGCTGTTGTAGCATCAGTCCTTCACACAATCCTTTTCACTAATTCTCCAATGAATCTATTGCTTGTTTGCTTCTAACCTTTTTCATGAGAATCCCCTTAATATATAGGAGAGAATGAATTAGTTACTTGGATAAGAATGATCCCAAAATATCAGGAAATCTAGTATTTAGATAACCATTCGAATGCCATCCCATCCTTCTAGAAGCTTCAAGAATTCATCTTTTTCCTTGTTTTAGAAAGTGTTCGCACCCTAGCATTTACACACAGTGAAAACTTCTCGCACCTTGGCTTAATTCAGCCTGCAAGAATCATGCATTCTCGCAGGCAAATGTATTAGCAGCCTGCGAACGTTCCTCCAAAATGTCATTTCTGGAAAGAGATGAAGGTAACTTTTCTCAGGAAAAAGTTCTAATGAAGATCCTAAGTACACCATTATCAATACATCATCATGATGACCAAAATCATGGGTAACAGAATGCCCCCCAAAGTCTGAGATTGGAACTAGTGATAGTCGATAGACTTTGTAAGTTGCATGTGTGTGTCGAGAACCAGGAGCACATCTAATCGGAAACCTGCAAACAATCAAGCATCTATAGAGTATCATATATATCAATTCTGAGGTAGGCATTCCCATACTCAGATCACATACTGAAGCCATTGTAGACATGGGTCATGGCCACTAATCATACACTATGGATCCATGCCGTCAAAATATAACATAGCCACCTGAATACACTACGGATCTATGTGAGAAATTTCAAATCAAGACGACATAGCCACGAAACATACACAGTGGATCTATGTGTCACAAATTATACATACTCCATTGCAACCTAGATTTCAAAGATAATATCCAGGGTCTTCAATCTCATTGCCCAAAGTACGAATCTAACCATTTGATTACATGTGTTGAAGTCAAACATGGTAGAGACCACTTGATTACCAGTCATTGATGAAACCGTTAACAAGTGCGAGGGAAATCACCAATGATTTCAATGACTCCCAAGGTACCATAGTACAATCCATCGAGTGTGAATAAATGAGTTGATGTCGAACACCCGATGGAATCTTTCGATCAGGGGTCAATGATGTAAACCCACTGTCGAAAGCGAGGAAACCTGCCATTGAGGCATGCAAGTTCCAAGGTACTAAATAATTTCTAAGTCTTGATTTTGGATAATGAGCTGAAGTTGACGGAACAAAACTTGTCACAAGAGGGCCTTAATGTATCCCCCATCAATGACATGAAATGAGTAACAGAGTTTGAAGGTGAAACAGATCATTTTGGAAATTGGACTGGACACAGGGAAGGTCGACACAGAGAGAATGGATAACTGCAGATGGCCGACTCAATAAAGGTTTCAGATGGACTTCTCTCGAACATATGAACGACACAACCAATGATTTGGAAGCATTGACTCAAAGATGACACAGGGAATGACCTTGTAGCAAATCGCATGAGAGACAAATGGATTTCCCAAACCGACTTCAAATGATGAATAGGGGGTGTCATGTTCAAGAGAGACACTTACTGCCAATCAATACGAAGATGAAACATATCCCTTTCCCAAATTTCCCCCCACCATTTCTGGCGAGTACCTCTTTATTTTTATGCAAGCTTGAGGAGGATAACATATGCTTGTTGATATAAGATCATCCTTTGGACAAGTCCCTCAGAGTATATTCAATGAACACTAAGAAGGAGTGGTTCAATCCCATCACGGGTCTGTTAATGTTTGTTTAACGAGTCCAGAGATAGGAAACTCGAAGGTTTTTCAAGATTATAGAGTTTGGAAAAATACTTAAAAGAGAACTCTCTTAGTTCCTTTTTCATAAAATAGTCTGGACGAGACCGAAAAAGAGATAAATTATCGCTCACCAGACGCTTACTTCAAATACTTTATCGAGCGTGAAAATAGCAAGGTCGCTCGACAATCTTTTCATGTTTAGAGAGTCTGAAAAGAGCTTAAAGAGGACTCTAAGGGGGTTCATTTTTCGTATAACCTTGTTGAGCCTGAAAAAGTGATAAAACTATGCTCGATCACGTTCTCATGTATTTATGAGCGTAAGAACGGACAAAAACAACGCTCGAGGTTTTATATAAAAACCATGAAAAACAATAAAAAACACGCCATAACAAAGAAAAATATGTCCATACTCTTGTGTTTAATGATCAACGTCATCACACTTGCAAGTCATTACACTCATCTTGATATTAGGGATTAGGTTTAATCATAAATAAGCATAAAACCCAAAATGACATAGTAAAAAGTAAATTAAATGAATAAATGACCATTTTTACCACATCATTTCACATTTCCACTATTGAGCTACAAAACCCCCTTTTTACCCTCCGAGTTTGGCATTAATTTTCGGGAACTACAAGAGACCATTCGACGAGCCATCTACAACATTAAGGTAAGCTCTTCATTCTTGACATTTTCATGGTTTAAATTTTTGATTTCATTGGTTATTTTTTCAGTTTCAAGTGGTTTTTTGAACCCTACATGCGCATTGGCATTCTCGCAGGCAACCCATATGGGACCTGCGAGAATGATGCATTCTCGCAGGTGAGCCTTAAGCCACCTGCGAGGTTCTCACACTGTGCTAATGGAGCACCTGCAAGAACTGCAAACTCTGATTTTTTTTTAAAAATTTAGCCAATGAAACAAATCTAGATCATGAATAAAATCATTAATCCTCCTTTTATGTTCTTTGTGCAGATAAATAGCCACAAACATGGTTCTTGAGTGGCGTGAAAGAGAACATGAAGAGGATAATGAAAATTTCGAGAATCATCCTCCCACCATAGCTGCATTGAGATATTGTGGGCTCTTAAAATACTTTCACATCCCGGGCATGAGGGCCCAAGTCAGACTACTAGAGTACCTGGTCCGTATGTGGGACCCAGATCAGCAGGTTTTCAATGTAGGAGCTCACACATTATCCATAGACATTGAAGACATATACTTTTTGACTATATTGTCTAGGTGTGGGTAATATGTCATCCTGACTGGTAGTAGAGGTGGTGGGATAAAGATGAGTGAGTACTGTAATCAATATTGTGTACCTGAGGCTGAGAGGAAAAAAGGGAAAGTGGATATCTGGGGGGTACAAGACTTGACCCTCCGCACTATCCTTTTTACCATAGCTCTGATGGTCAGGATTTCTACTCCTCATATGGCATTACAGAGCTACTTCCAGTATGCCATCGAGTGTACTGAGCCTCGAGTATTCAACTAGGAAGATGTTGTGCTTCGCAGTATCAAAAGGAAATTAACCAAATGTAGGTGAGGTGAATTGAAACAATTTGGGTATGGTTCTTTGCTGGTGTCCTTCTTCCTCGAGAGGGTCCCCATATTTAGACTACAGTTTGAGTGGGACTTCCCAGGTCCTAGGGATCCGAGAATTCTGAGATGGTGTCGGCTCATGGCCTGGCACATGGCAGGACCAATCGTCAAGTACGACGATATTTTCTTTGACTGGCTTCAAAACCAGATGTTGATGTTCGATGACTACGCTTATGCCGGGTTGGATTTTCGAGGAGATCCAGATTTAACACTGCCTGAGGACGCTCAGTGGGCAGACCTCAGTAAGAAGTTCACGCATTTTATCTTTTTAAATGTTTTTTGAATTTTTTATCATATTCAAATGTTTTTGTTTTATATATTTATCCAAAGACTAACATAAAATGTTTGTTGATAACACAGATGTTGGACCATATAGACCTCCTGGCACCTCTTCTATCCAATGATGAGGAGAGGTAGCAGCAACAGCACCACAGTATGCCGAAGATTATCTGGTGGTGGAACGGAATTTAGAGGGCCTAACAACAGACATTTCAGATATGACTCTGGAAGAGGTTCCACGACGCGATCAACATCACATTGTAGGGGTATCAACAACTATGGGTTGACTGCTCCGTAGGGTTTCTAGGGAAGTCGTGTGTTACTGTGAATTTCATCCATGACGTCACTTTGTAGAAGCTATGAGCTTCAAATTTTGATATTTTGGTCTTCGAACAAACTTTTGTAAAAAACAAACTCTTTTGATCGTTATATATACAGATGGTTTCTACCGATTTACTTTATATTGTGTGAATTTTAATGTGTTTGATTTATAAATGGTTCAAATGTCTGTCCAATACATAATTTGCCAATGCATCTGTTAATGTATTAAGACATATAGGAATATGTTGATATTCAATGCGATCAAAATAACGTTCTAAGAGGCGAATTCGCAAATACACCCATAACAAAGTAGGACTTCGAATAGAATAGATATTACTTAGCTGTAGTACTACAAACTGCGAATCAAGTCTCACAACCAAATGAAGAATTCTGAGTGAGATAGCGTCAACCAATAATTCAATAACGGTACTATACTCTGCAATGTTGTTGGTTGCACGGCCAAGGCATATACTTCGTAAAGATACAAGTTCATTTGTTGGGGCATAGATTGTCCATGCAGCTGAAGCTAGGTTCTGATTACTATGGCTAGCACCATCAGCAAAGCCAATATAGGGTAGCGAAGACTCCGACATCTGGCAATCAAACACAACGTCACATAAGGGTAGAGACTAGATAACGTCAAAAGCAAACTAAAGTAACACACACAAAGTATGATACATAAAATACAAGTACTTGTGCAAAAATGATTTATGCATAGTACTTCTTCAAGTACAACCCATTCCTGGGTTCACTCAAAGGGATACCATCGTAATCTACCAGCTCATATGCTCATATTTCCAAAACTCGGCGAACAATATAAGGACCTCGCCACATTGGTTCGAATTTCCCAGCTCCTAATGCATCTCGATCCTATTCATAGAGAAGGACAAGATCAACTTCAGAGAAAACGTGAGGCTTGACATGCTTGTCATACTAAGCCTTGACACGTTTCTTCTGGGCTTCTATTACTAGAGTGGCGTCACATCGAGTTTTGTCTAATTGCATCAAATACAATAGACGTTCTTCTTCAGTAGAAGTATTGGGTAAGAGTTCGATAGCTAGCTTCAGAGAGGGTATCTTGCATTCTATAGGAAGAATGGCTTCCACACCATAGACTAATCGAAAGGGCGTAAATCCCGTAGCGGATTTGACAGATGTCCGATATGCCCACAATGCTGAAAACAACATTGTGTGCCAACTTGATTTATGAATTCCTATCATTCGTCGAAGCATGGTTATAAGAACTTTGTTGATTTCTTTGACCTGGCCATTAGCTTGCGGATAATAGGGTGTTGAGTTATCATTATGAAGACCCAAATTTTCCATAAGTTCATACATCATAAAATTCCTAAAATGACTACTGTGATCAGTAACGATAGCTTGGGGAACACCAAAACGAGCTATGACATGGTTAAAAAGAAACAAGGCTGTAGTCTTTCTAGTATTATCAAATGTTGGCATCGCCTTGACCCATTTTGTAAAGTAATCAACAGCTACAATGATGTAACCATGCCCCCCGACCGAGTGAGGGTGACATGTCATGAAATCAATGCCCCATTTCACAAAAGGACCAACTAAGACCACAGTATGAAGAGGAGCAGGATGTGACTAAATTTTTTGATTGTGGGTCTGGCAGGCATGGCATTTCTGAACGAAAGTAATGCAGTCGTTGAACAAGGAAGGCCAAAAATAACCTGCGCGTAATATCTTCTGGGCAGTAGCATACCCAGACATATGACCACCACATGCTCCAGAATGGCAGTCATTTAGAGCTTTCTCGGCTTTTTCAAACGTCAGAAAATGTCAAAAAACAGAGTCAATGCCCCAACGGTAAAGAATATCCCCGAGGATAATGTATTGACGAGCTTGATAACGAATGCGACGTCGTTCAGTACTAGACAAAGTAGGTCGAAAAGTCTGGGTTTGGAGATATATAATGATATCTCCATACCAAATATCATCCGTATTAATTAGGAAAAGAGATTCATCAGGTAATGAATCTACTGCTACATTTTCCGTGGCAGAGTGAGGAAAATCGCATATCAACTCGGCAAAAACTAAGGATTTTTTAGACATGGCGCGATCAAATTGCAAGTCAAACTCCTGGAGTATGACAATCCATTTGGAGTACTTTCCCCCTAGCAATTGACATGTCAAAATGTGTTGCATAGGGTTCCAATGAGAAATCACTATAGTTTTCCTTGAGAGGATATAATGTCGGAAGTGTTGGACGGCTTGAATGGCAGCCAAGGCCAGTTTTTCAACATGTTGATACTTGATTTCAGTTGATGTGAGACTTTGACTCAAGTAATAAATAACATGTTCATCATGTGCATCATCCTCTTGAACGAGAACCATGCCAATGGTATACTCTGAGGTAGCAAGATAAAGAAAATAATCACGACTATAATTAGGAGGAAAGAGAAGCAGAGATCGTGTGAGGGACAACTTCAAAGCCTCGAAAGAATTGTTGGCCATGGTATCCCAAATGAACTTTAAATCTTTCTTTAGTAGCCGCGTAAAACCACGAGTAATCTCGGCGTAATTAGGGATGAAACAACGAAGAAAGTTTTCTTTCCCCTGCAAACTTTGTAACTGGCGCAGTGTAGAAGGAGGAGGGAGATTAAGAATCGCCTCAACCTTAAGAGGATACACCCTGATCCCCTGACATGAAATGATGAAACCTAGAAGACGACTAGATTCTACGCAAAAAATGCATTTATGAGGATTTAAACGAATACGATCGAACTGACAATGAACGAAAATGGCTTGGAGATGAGTGGGGTGATCAACTCGGTAAAAAGAATGAGCTGGTAAATCGTCCAAATAGGGTTGAATGATATGCTTTATATCATGAAAAGCATAAGACATAGCATGCTGAAACGTCACGCCAGCATTCTTAAGACCGAAGGGGAGTTTCCTATAGGCAAAAGTACCCCAAGGACATATAAAAATAGTTTTATGTTGGTCCTTGGGAGTGATGTTAATTTGATTATAGTTGGAGAAACCATCCATGAGAGAGAATATTCACTTCTGGCACAGTCATTGACAATCTGGTTGACGAAAGGGGTTGGAAAGTTGTCTTTTGGACAGGCTTTGTTAATATCCCTATAATCAACACATAAACGAATACTGCCACCTTTCTTATAAATTTATATAGGGTTGGAAACCCATTCTGTTAGAGCCACAGGCTAAATAAAGTCGGCTTTGAGAAGTTTTTCAACTTCGAGTTTGATAGTCGTCGCTTTACATGGGTGGACTGGATGAAGGCGTTTCCGGACAGGTTTAGCTACGGGGTATGTCTTTATTTCATGTACAACAATTGCAAGGTCGATACCTGGCATCTCTTCATAGCTCCAAGCGAAGATGTCACAAAATTCTTTGAACAGAGACGTATAGGTGACAATTTCGTCGGGAGAACACGAAGCTTCGATATGAACATTTTCAACTATCCCAGATTTAACAGATATGTCAATGGGAATCATGGGAGAAATATTACTAAGGTTCCCTTCAACAAACACATCGTGTGAAGTCGCAGGAACCGTGGAAAAGACAACAATGGTCGATGGATTCAAAATCCATTGGTACTTATCAAGAGTGTGTTGTTCCAGAAAGAGTATGGAACGATGATGCCCATCGTCCCAAGGGGTGTCCTCCATGATGGACATGTTCATATCGTCAGTGGGAAAGATAACATGGAAAGGATCAGGAGACAAGTCATCAAGAGAAGATGTAGAAGGTGTTGTCGATTGAATGGCCTGATATGCAGACTCAACCGGACTTAACGACATGACGTCACCAAAACGAGTGTGGTCTCCAGGGTCAAGGACAATCCAAGGGTCATGTGACGCAAGAAGTTCATGAGGCACAGTGGAGATCATGTTAATATAAGCAACTGACGGGTGTGGAACATTGGGCAGAGGAATGGGGAAAGTACCCATTAACGAGGAGTCCTTTAAAAGGCCTACATCGACATTCTCATAACCCGACGGGGTTTTAGCTATAAACGACACGTTGCCAGTACGAGTATTGGAATTGAAGAAGGCAAGTTGGTCGACAGTAACAACCTTTCCTTGATGAGGAAAATGTACTACATGGAAAAGTGTTGACACAAAAGCACGCATGGAATCAATCCAGCTACGACCAAGTAGAAGATTATAATCAAGAGGAGCATTGAAGACTTCTACTTCAACTTGGACCTTCTTACCTTCGAGTGTGATAGGAAACAAAGGAAGAACACCGTAAGGCTTAAAACCAGAGCCATTGAAGGCTTTAAGAGTGTTTTGTGATTCAGTCAAGGGAGGAGAGCCAATGGCTTTCCAACAAGCAAAAGACAATACACATGTCGAGGCACCCTCGTTAATAACAGTTCTGCAAATGTTCTTGTCAGGGACAACAACTTGAATTTGAAACGCGAGTTGTGGGGGAAACCTTGGAATGTGATCGTCCAAGTCAAAGACTATTAAATTCATATCGGTTGGGTCAATTCCACCTATAGCTTTCAACATTGCCTTCCATTGTGCAGGACAAGACTGAAGGACTTCAAGGGCTGACATTGCTGAAGGTGCCTGGGCCAGATCTTCAACAATACTATAGTTCTAGGCCACACGAGCATGAGGATTGAAAGCCAATTTCCTAACGACACCTTTAGGGGGTGGTCGTAGAATTGCATCAAAGCTCAGTCGTTCGAGATGAAGAGGATCGTTGGTAGGTGGAGTTGGTGGAGAGGGTTGTACCAAAGCAGGAGTTAAATCGTCAACCTTCTCTTTAGACGGAGTATAATCTTTGGCTCTAGTCGTGAGTGCAACGTTGTTTGGCTTAGAATCACCAGGACATATCAAAACATATGATGTGGTAGAAGTAGATGGTTGGTCATGAATGACCAACTGATCCTGTTGTTGAGACGAGAAGGGTTGGGACAAGACTATTGGGGTAGAAGGTTTTGAGGTCCCTTGAAGGAACTTAGTGACCTCGGCACGTCGTGGAAAATCCTTCATGTAGTGATCGTCACCATATATAAGGAAAGGGTAGCGGGGTTTGCGCTTATCCCGATCTTCAACAGAGGTGTTTTTAGGCTGCTCTGTTTGATTATTATTTTTTCCCTCCTTATTCTTGCCTCTCCCCTTTTTAGATTTATTTTTACCGGTCGGGGTAGATTGAACGATGTTCACCTCAGAAGTTTTACCGGTAGGAGTGGCAGGAGACAGAGCATTTTGAACATTAGAAGAAGTAGATTTAGGGTTGGTGCTTGAAACAGAATGTGATTGAGCTTGGGCAGTACCAATCACACTGTCAGCTGTATGTGAGGCAACTGGAGTAGCTGAAGTGCTAGAAGTACCAGGATGAGGTAACTTAGGTAATAAATCATAAAGTGTTCCCATTTGCAAATAAACGAGATCAAGATATTGAGCACGACTTATAGCCTGCTCCTCAGTGACAATGCCACCCATGGCAATGTCCTTACCAATTTCATTCACAAAGGATTTCGTAAACCATTCGGCCAGTAACTGATCGGGGAGTTCAAGTTTGATGAGACGTCGTCTCCTTCGCCACTCATGGATATGATCCGATATATGAGTGCCTTTAGTCTATTTGAAAGAAGTCAAAATCTCAGTCTCGGTATCATAACGGATCGGTAACTAGTAATGCATAAGGAAAGCCATAGCTAGGGTGTTGAAATCAGAGAAGAAACCTCATGGCAATTCAATATACCACTTCGCAGCAGAACCAGTAAGGGTTCGTTAAAAAATACGTAAACGAATAGAGTCATCCATCAATGAGTTGGATGAACACCATAGGTGAAAAGTCATAACGTGATTGTTCGGGTCCTCTCCCGCTTTTCCATCAAATTTAGGAATGTCTGATGGAAGCTTAGCTGGAATAGCAGGCCATTGGGGAGAGTGACGAATAGGATCATTTAGAATCCTAGACAAATCTGGAAAATCGAAAGTAGCAATAAAAGGTAATTGTCGATTCACCTACGGATACTGGTGACTTTGAGGTGGAAGCCTTGTTGGAAAACTAGTAGGACCATACGCAGTATGCCCATAGTGGGAAGATCCCAGTTGATTCGGTGGTGGTTGGAGAGGATAGCAGTTCCAATGATTGTAACCTTGAGTTTGATTAGGGACCTGGGTTTGATCATTCTGACCTTGACCCCAAATAGGATTAGGTATACTTGGATAAGGTTGGCCTATAGTAGGGGTAGGCTGTTTCCCCCCAGTGGTTTGAGGAAGATTTTGTAGCATCTGAGTCTAATACTGGGCCAAAGCAGGAGGTATATTTTGTCCAAAAGGTGGGGTTGGTCCCCCTATTGTAGGTGGAGTTCCAATCGGAGGTTGTGTTCCAATCGAAGTTTGAGTAGTAACGGGAACGTGTCCGATGAGAGGAGGTTGAAATGTACCACCTAGACCACCAACGAGAATCTGGAAATTAGGTGTAATAGACAGTATAGTGCCACTAGGATTAGGATTGCCAGGAGGAAATTGAGGGAGAGTCGGAATAAAACTGGGAATAGGATGCCCAGAAGGACCACCAGGAGTACCATATGGGGTTTGCGGAGGTGTTGGAACAAAAGCATTCAACAAAGCATTCAACGCATGGTATCTGGGGGTAGTGTTGGAATAACACTGGGAGTTCGCTGAGTATTTATATGAGCAAGACCAATGATAGTTAACCCGGTAGGGACACTCGTAGTATTTGCAAGATGGGCCATCTTGGCAGGGAGAGTAAAGGTATAAGTAGTATTCACTGGTACAGACTCTGTCTCAGGAAATATCGACGGGTTGATTTCAGAGACCACGGGCGAATTAGGACTAAAAAGGGCCCTGCGGAAATCACCAGCAGACCAAAAATGATCTAGGCCTTCTATACTGGGAAGAGGCCCAATGGGTGATCCATAAGAGGTAACAACTAAATCTCTAGAAGAATTTGATCTCACAAAAGGTCGTTCACCATGGTGAATTCGAAAGTCCTCTTGAGTATTGGTAATTCAGAAAGGTTCTAAAGAGTTAGTGCATTCTACCTGTGGATGTGGTGTAGAAACGTCTAGGACTTCACTCTGCTGAGGAGAGCCCTCAGGGATATCCTCAGGTGTAGTTGTAGGCAAGGGTTGTGAAATGTCCAGATGCTCTAGAGATAAACCCTGCATTCTACGTGAACGACGTGGGGGAGCTATTGTGAACGAGCAACAAGCTCCGCGAAGAAATTCCTATGGTCAACTTCGAGAAACAAACAACACGCGCTAGTTAACAAAATCTAAGAAGAAATCACCAAGCAAACAAGACATTCTAATATTGAAGTCACTAGTTGGTGATGAAATCCAACGTCGCAAAAACAAGACAAGAAGGGGCGGGGCAAGGGTGGAAAAGTTACGCTGATGACTTGCTTAACGGACTTACACCCTGGTGCAAGCTCCCACACATAATTGTGGGTATACCCTCCAAGGAGCCTGAGTGATTTTGGTCAACGTCAATTCTAGGTACCGTGAAGACTTTCCCCTCCACAGTCACCTCAGGTAAGAACCTAGAGAGATAGGCCACTAAGGTCACCACCAACAACAGTAAAGCCTGGGGGAACAGTCGACAGTCCGATCCACACGCAAGGGTAGGGTATCTCGCCCGAAATCAACTCAAAAGGCTTCCACTCATCATTGTGGGTATACCTCTGAGTGACCCCCGTAATACATGCAATCTCTACACTGATGTCAACAAAACAGGGTGAGTAACTCTGCGAACACCAATGCGACCTAGTGCTTGACCCTTGTGTTAGAAGGGCTTCCCAGGACAATATGTTGCAAATGGAATTTAACACTCCCTAACTCAATATGCTATTGTGTGTTTTGATCTTTTGGAGAGTGTATCTCTCTTCCTACTCCAAAGCACTAGCCTAGCTAAATGTTGGTGTAAAAGAGCCCTAGAAAAAGTTACTAGATAAATTTTATGATTACGCAATTTTTTAAGAGCTGTTGTTTACTCAAAGGTAATGGAAGTGAAACTTATGTTGTATGACTCTGACTCAATAATGCAAGGACGTGAATGAAATGTATCACTTTTATTTCGATGAATCCTATGTATGGGAGAGAGAGAAAATTTCCCAAATCAACTCAGAACTACAATGCACAATTTCCTTTCAAATGTCAATGCAAACAATCACTTATTAAATGAATATTCTCTATGTGTTTCTTTTTTCAATACTTCAACAATCTCAAAAATTTTGATTTTCAATGTTTTGTAAATGACAAAAACAATTTGATGAAATAAAAACTTTGTGTTCACTTTTCAAAAAGAACCCTCACTATACCAATGAGAGAGCAGAAAATCAAATCATAAAGAATCAAGCAATAACAACCCAATCAACTCTTTCAATGAAAGAAAAAATAAAGAGCAAACCAAATAGTATTCTCAATGCAAACGCAAATGTTCTTTCAAACCAATAAGAAAATGAGAAAAACCAAGTACTCAACTTTCAACCAATTACTGGTTCTCAACTAATCAAACACACTCAGAATCTGAAGTCAAAGAGAATGGTTTTTCCAAGAAGAGTCAAGAAATGAAAGTCAAGACACAAAGGAAAATAAAAACCTTGAAATCCTACAAATGTTCACACATGCAAACTAAAGCAATAAATATATCAATCAGAGGTCCAAGAAACCCATAAGAGGTATTCCAACTGATCTGGGCGGTCAAAAAGACCAAAACTCAAATTCAAAATTTTGAAAAAGATTGTTCGCAGGCAAGCAATGTGACACAGTGCGAGAATCAATGATTCTTGCAGGAAACCTTTGAGCAAGGTGCGAGAACCTCGCACTGAACCCTATGAGTATGGTGCGAACCTGACCAATTCTCAAAATATGCAATGAAGTGCAGTGAGAGAATTCCTGAACATATCCAAAAATTTGAAAAATGAAGTAAAATTCTCAAAAGCTCCTGGACTCATAAGGTCTATCAGGATATCTTGAAGACTCAGAGACTAATAGGACAGGAGAAAAATGAAACCAAAGCAAATGGCCACAGAAAAACACAAAAAGCCACAAATAAAATGGGATTATTCCCCAGTGGAGTCGCCAATTTTTTTATTGGATAAATCTGTAAGTGCGGACACAAACCGATCTCCCTAGATCCACCTGGATCTAGAACAAATCAAGACAGAATAATACTCTTTCCCTAGATTTCGACTATTGAATGAACTAGGAGGCAAGAACAAGTTACATACCTTATAATTGCTTCCTATGTTCTTTGTTACTCCTGCTTCACTCCAGTGCTCTTGTGTAGTCAAGACCAAGACAACACAAACCAACCAAAGTGAAGAAAGCACAATCTATTCAACAGTCAATCTATGTATATGATCAAGGAGTTATACAATAAAGTGGAAATAGCTTTATGGGAAAGGGACATATTACTGTATCATATTGATGGAAATTAAAGATTACAACCTGAGCCTTGATGTTGCAAACTTCCTTTCGATGGCCCTTGACTCTAACACACACACTTGCTCACTTGCATGAAGAAGATCAACCACCTTTGATAAATGTGCTGAAGTTCTTAGTTGTTGTAGCATCAGTCCTTCACACAATCCTTTTCACTAATTCTCCAATGAATCTCTTGCTTGTTTGCTTCTAAACTTTTTCATGAGAATCCCCTTAATATATAGGAGAGAATGAATTAGTTACTTGGATAAGAATGATCCCAAAATATCAGGAAATCCAGTACTTAGATAACCATTCTAATGCCATCTCATCCTTCTAGAAGATTCCCTTCTAGAAGCTTCGAGAATTCATCTTTTTCCTTGTTTTAGAAAGTGTTCGCACCCTAGTAGTTACACACAATGCGAACTTCTCGCACCCTGGCTTAAGTCAGCCTGCGAGAATCATGCATTCTCGCAGGAAAATGTATTAGCAGCCTACAAACCTTCCTCCAAAATGTCATTTCTGGAAAGAGATGAAGGTAACTTTTCTCAGGAAAAAGTTCTAATGAAGAGCCTGAGTACACCATTATCAATACATCATCATGACGACTAAAATCATGGGTAACAGCTAGTGTTTTTCCCGCCACTATTTTATTTTGCAGCTGTTGTATCTCCTGCTTGAGATTTTCTGATATTTGCCTCTCAATGTTGTAGTTTGTCTGGTAGGAGGACTTATGATCCTCGAAATTCTCAACCTCCTTTTTCAGTCTATTGATCTCTGTTCCTTGTAGGTCATCTCCTCCATTGATTTTGCTAGCTCTACAGATTTTTCCATAACTGTCAGTGGGGTCGCTGATGGAATTTTTGTTGTAGTGGTTGTTGATACAGTTGTTGTGCTAACTCCTATGAGAGGAACTGCACTAAATGGGATGAATTCCATAAGTGTTGTTTGTTCCTTATCCTTCACTAACCGCTCCAACTCTGCTTCCATCTCTTTTATTTTTGCATTTTTTTCCATGATAAGATTTAGCAATTCATCCTTCTCCCCTTTTGTCTCAGATACCTCTTTGGCATGTCACTCTTCTGTAGCTAGAATTTTCAGTTGCTTCCTCAAAGATGCTATGTCAGCATTATTTTTCTTGAGCAACTCCTCAGCTGCTTTCACATTTGAGGGGTCATACCCAATTTTGAGCACCAATTCTTCTAAGGACTTGATCATGTTATCCTTTGGAAAGGATGATATTTTCTCCAGTTTTAATTGGGTTTGAAAATGTTTCATAGAAACCTGTAATTTGGTAGCAAAGGTGGAAGCATTGGCTAATGTTGAGAAAATCATCTCTCCAGCCTGCATATGTAGATCCATCTGATCAGCTGGATGTACATATCTAGTGTTAAACTCCATTGTAGATTTCTTATAATCAATGATTTCTTTTGGATGGGGCACTTGTGACTGAAAAAATGCCATGTGCATTATCCCCTTCTCTCTATCAAATGCTGATAACAATCTGCGTTGTCTTGTGTACGTTTTCTTCTAGAAATGAGCATAGGTGTTGTTGGTCATCATCTCGTTTTTCTTCTTAATCAAATCATATTTTTTTAAAATGATCAATTTTATAGATCTCGAAGGAAGTTGGGTGATCAGAGTGCTATCAGTCTACTTATTTGAGGAAGAAGTAGAAATCATCTGATGAATTCTTGAGAAAGGTGATGAATGCTCCCCTTTAGATACAGTGGTAGAGTGGGTATCTTCCTCTCCAACCCTGTTAGTAGTGTGAGTAGCTTTAGGCCTTTTTTTGTACACCTGGAAATCCTCTGCCGATACTTCAGTGACTGAAAGAGAGACATCCTTCCTGGGTCTTTTCTCATTTGGTACTTGTGGAGTGATTTTTTTTAAAATCATGGTTAGATGAGAATGTTGTTCAGTTTCTTCCAGAGTGTTCACTTCCCACTCTGTCTGGTTCACAAATTTCTCAATTTTCGTTTTGAGCGTATGAGCATATGAGGAAATTTTGTTCTTTTCTCTCATCTCTACAATGATCTCACATAGATCATAGCGCCAAGTGAAACTGGTACTAAATTTCATTTCCTTTAATAATTTGTCTGCCTCTTCCCCAACAACTCGATTATTGTAGATAAAGGGTCCTATCTTCCCTTTGATTCTCAGTTGTTGTTTCTTCTTCAAAGATACAAAATGTATATCATATGAATTGATCATTTGTCTAATATACTCCAAGGAAAATATCCTAACATGCAAGTACTTAGGCAGTTTGTATGGAGCTAACTCAAACCCATATACTCTGATTTCTATGTGATTTTGATATAGGTATCAATCCCTAGATTTGACAAGGTCTGAGAGGTGTAAGATTCTCTAGATATATTCATTTATCCTTGGCTCCGGTCTACCACCGTGCATTCCCACCACTAGATGGTAAAAATTCTCAATAAACTATTTGCAATTGAACTCTGTGGAGTTTTGTCTCAACAACGAGGTCCAAGAGGTTACAGCCTGTGGTTTTCCATCCTAGTCCATTTTTTGCATTGGGAAAGGGAGCCTATATACTTTAAAGAAGGTGAACATGTAGGCCAGTATTGAAGAATACCATAGCATGCCCTCTTTGGCGAATTTAAAGAGTTGTTCATGTATGTTCTCGGCCAGGAAAGTGTTGTAGTTGAACTAGATGGTGGATTTTTCTTCAGCAGAGAAAATGGATAGAAAACCCAAAATAGGTTCATCCACCCATTCGTCTGATAAATAGCCGAGAAGAAAACATAGTGATGAAATAATTTGGTTTCCCTTTTCTGAAAACATGGAGGAGTGGTAAGGGGGATTTTTCTTGGGGAGTTAGGCATCCTGTGGGAGGAAAAGCTAAAAAATCTACGCCCTCTGGGGAAAAGAAAGATTTTGGTACATCTCTATTAGAACTTCAATGGTGAGGGGAGAGTGGGATTCGACTCTAGATATCTTTATAATTTGATCAATGGCCTCGAGTGTGACAGAGAACAAATTTTCTCCAGACAATGAAACTATGGTTCTCTGATCGGGGAGGTAATGAGCCTGGCAATTGAGGGCGAGTTCAGGAAAATGGTGGATTTGGGAAAAAAATATACAGAGGGAGATTGGACTCCCATAGCCCAATCTCATCACTTTGATCCACAAATGTCTCTTTAAACCATGACTGCAATTCGGTGAAATCAAATTCTCACCTGGTCTCTGAGATCAGGTAATCTTTGTTAGTTAGCAGGATCCAGTCGATATCGACAGGAGGTGGAAGAAATGGATTTTCCTCGACTTCTGATATTTTAGATTTTGGTGCCAGTGATTCAAATAGTACCTGCAAACTAAAACAAAAGCATTAGTAGGAAGTGGCCATGGCTAGGTTACTGGTTGAAAATGCAAGGAAAAAGAGCTTTCTGGTGCGTAGAGAGTGTGAGTAGTGCGTGAATGGCGTAAACAGGTATCCATTGGGCATGGGGGAGAGGTCAGCAGAGTAACGAGTATGTTAGCCTATAATAAATGGCCAACAGATCACTTGAGTCATGAGGTGGCAGGTGGAGGACAGGTGACAGGTGTACTAGGATGATGTGGAGAGGGGTAATTGGAAGATAAGAAAGTGGGACATGACTTGTAATGGGTGAATGGAGGGGACAAGATGACGGAGTTATGAGAGGAGACTTGTAAGGAGGGGTAGTGGAACATGACATCAGGAGATGGCAGTGGTAAATTAATGTTGGTATGGCAATGTGTCGGAGGGGGGTCAGGTGGTAAATGGTTTAGAGTGAGGGGGTCCGACACCA
>ML784081.1:126572-146297 GCA_009831015.1 Picea engelmannii | reverse complement strand
CATTGATTTATGCACTCAATTTAGTCTCCATATCAAACCCCCCCCTGGGGCTATTTGATCAAGATTAGAAAGTTTGATCAAATTTATTGATCAAGATTAGAAAGTTTGATCAAATTTATTCACTAGCTAACCTAACTACTTGGTTAAGATTAAACAGTTTAACTAGTCTTATTCACTAAACCTATCAACATAAATTCAAAAGGACTTGGCCATGTTTAAACTGTATGGATCAAGTCATTATTATTGCATGTGGATTTTCTCCATTTCTTTTGTGCCCTCTTTTATTCTTTTATTTTCCTTTTCTTTCCTTTTTCTTTCTTTTTCTTTCTTTTCTTTTTTCTTTCTTTTTCTTTCTTTTTCATTCTTTTCTTTTTGAAAATAATTTGCAGGAATGAAATATTATTTGCAAGACAACATACATAAATAGTGAAAAATTTTCCATTCAGCAGATGATCCTATAAATTATAGGGTTATAACATCGACTCCACCTAGGGATGGTACTCTCCTTGTGAAGTGCCAAGAACTTGCTTTCTGATGTCTGTAAAGGTTTCCTCCATTGCTTTATTGTTGCTATCTATTTTGTTTTTGTTTTGGGAACTTGGTGGAATTGGTTAGTGGCTTAGGGCCTTCTCTACAGGCTTCAACCATCTGATCGATATCAACCACATACAATCTGAATGTAAAAATAAAAATGGTATGTACAATGGAAAAAGATTTGTGATATCTTTATTGGGGTGGAAAATAATGCTTCAACATCCTACTGTTCACAGGTCCACCTGGCAGGTCCATTCCATCACTGTTTTTGAGAAACAATGCATTATTTCCTATGAATGCCTGAATGGTGTAAGGTCCTTTCCATAAGCTATAAAATTTTCCATGCTTACCCTTATCCTCATTTCTAGAATCCCATTTCAGAACCAAGTTTCCTAGCTCGAAATCATCTTCTTTAGTCCTCTTGTCATAAATATTTTTTATACCTTCTTAGATAACCAAAGTCTTGTTGTAGAATTCCTCTCTGGATTGCATTAAGTGGATCATTTGATTTATCCTCCTCTGGACATCATTTGACTCTTCTTGCGCTTCCTACAATAATTTCATGACAGGGACCCCTAAGGAAATGGGAAAAACGACTTCAGTGACATACACCAATTGGTATGGTGACATGACAATTGATCTTTTGGTGCTTATTCTTTCATCCTAGAGTGAAAAAACCAACTTATTATGCCATGATTTCTTATTCTCTTGCAGTGTTTTCCTGAGAATGTTCACCATACATTTTTTTGAGGACTCAGCCAACCCATTTCCTTGAGGATAATAAGATGTTGAGTGTCCCGAGGTAATATGGTATTGGTTTCAAAATTCTATGAGTCTTTTGGATCTAAAGGCTACTGCATTGTCAGCTATAATTTTTCTGGGGCATCCAAAATGAGACAAGATATTAGCTTCTAAAAATTTAATGATAACAAAGTCAGTAGCTTACCTACATGGCACAGCCTCGATCCACATGGTGAAGTAGTCTGTGGCTGTGAGGATCCACTTTTGTTGGACCGAGGAGGATGGATGTATTTCTCCATTAAAGTCCAAGCCCCATTATTGGAAAGTGGCTTCAACTGATATGGGCTTCATGGGGAGAGGAAACCGCTTCCTTTTACCTTTGAAAACATGGCATTTATGACAAGAAATAATGTGTTGATGAACATCAACATGTTAATATTATGGTAGCTGCGGGAGGTATTTACCCCCACATGTGAACCTGATGAGAATAGAAGACTCCGGGAAGCAAGAGAAACCCTAATGAATTGGATAATAAACCTAGAAGCCTTGTCAGCTCAAGAAGATAATTTTTATTAGGCTATTAGCCTCCAAGAGAAGAAGTCGGCCAGAATTAATAATAATATACTGAACAGACACATACTCAGAAGGAGAAGTCGACCCCAACAGACTGGCAGGATTACTATAAATATAGGGTGCTAGTTCTCATTTGACAACATCTCAGAATTGCAGTTTCCCAGTTGTTGCACACTGCATTTGCAGTCTGGTGCACAGGTTTGGAGGAGGGTTGCAGGTGCAGCTGCAGCAACAACTAGTTTTAGTATTGGATTGGATATATCTTGCCTAGGGTTTGGAACATCTGATCAGTCTTTTGTGTTGCACTATCCTTGGGGAGAGATGCACTGCTCTTTGTTTGGCTATCTAGCCTAGGGTTTGCTTCCGGAGGAATTCTCAGTCAAGGTTAAGGTGCTCGGAGGGAGGCTTCGGCCTGTGGTTGGGTGACAAGGGTATCATCAATGGTAAAATGAGCACACCATATTCTATATTCTAACAGGTTATGGGCCCACACCCCTTCAGTCAGCCTAAAATGCTAGAAGGAAACATAACCGCTAGACATAGATCTCGTTGAGGAACTGCCGCTAGGGTTACTAGCAGGAGTAGCTTCCAAAAGCACTGCAACTAGGGTTACCAGTAGAAGCAGTTGCATAAACCCTAAACCTCTTGTTGAGGCACCTTAAGTGACGAGATTCACCTAATCTCTAGATAGATCAGTGTGCCCTAGCCCAACACATCTCCTGGTACCCTCAGAAGGCCAAAACGTGAAGTTTAAATTTCTTGTCAAATCTAGGGTTTGACCAAGTCAAGCAAGCCATGACGAATTCTATGAAGTCTTAGAACAAGATAGATGGAACCTCTAACTTCAGAGCATGGAAGACAAGGATTGACCTCATCCTTGCTAAGAATAAAGTGCTAGATATTGTGAAAGGAAAGATCGTGAAGCCAGAGTTTAAAGAAGGAGAAGAGAAGGAACCAAAGAACGTTGCAGCTATGGAGAAGTTCAAATATGTTGACATCAATGCCATGAGTATCATAGTGGATTCCATAAAATACCACTTGATACCCTATATCTCCCATCTTGACTCATCGAAGAATATGTATGATGCCCTAAAAAATATATTCTCAGTTAGAAACATTGGACAAGTTATGAGTTTGAAGAATGAGCTCCGTGACATGAAGATGAATGATGATGACAACATAACATCATACTTTGTAAGGATATCCCAGCTAAGATATCAACTATAAGCTATTGAAGAGATCACTTCAGAAAAGGAATTGGTGAACATAGTACTCAATGGTCTTCCCAAGACATGGGATGCATTTTCCGCAAGCATGAGCACAAGGAAGGAGTACCTGACATTTGAAGAAATTTGGACTTGTTGTGCTTAAGAAGAATCAAGGATCAATGCAAAAGAGAAACCTCAAAAGAAGTACAATGACCAAGCCTTCACAGCAAGATTCAAGAACTTATGGAACAAAAGGAAGCTTGGTTCAAGGAGGAACCCTCAAGAGAAAGACATTTTAGAAATACAATGCTTCAACTGTCAGAAGTACGATCACTACAGGAACCAGTGTCTCGAGCTAAAGAAAAGGAAGGAGAAACATGAAGCATCATTTTTTGAAGAAAAGGAACCAACAAAGAAGACTAAGCAGGATGGAAGAGACTTATTCTATTAAAAGGTAACAACACTCTTCTTATTTTCTATACATATCTTGCTTGCATCATCTTTGTACATATCCTGTATATCTATCTCTCAGAAGATAATGTGTTCCAAGAAGGATTATACCTATGAAAGAACAAATAAGATGAAAAGAGTTATCATTAGATATTACATCAAAATCAGAATCAATCTTTAAGAGACTTGGAAAAGGCAAAGACAAAAAGAAGTCAACAATCGAGAGGAAACCAGAAAAAGACTTATGAAATTCTGTAGAAGACAACAATATGGAAGTGTGGACTCCGTTAGACAAGAGAACCTATCATATATTGCAGAAGACAATAAGGATACAAATGGAAGCATGGACTCTATCAGACGGAGGGAGCCGATTATATGCACTCTTACATGAAGCAAGGATTAGGAGGAAGCTAATCCTATGATCCATTAAAGATGACGAAATGTATATATCCATGGCAATAGCCATGAAAAAGAAAATACGTGTTCAACTCAACTGCAGAAGAAGACCTCTTCAAAGAGAAGCCTTAAAGTATTCCTAGTTGTCCATCCAGATCTGTGAACCGATGATGAAGGTAAGAAGTGGAATCTCTAGAACATGGAATCTACAAGAAACTCCATGGACCCAAGAGATAATGAAAAACATGAAGAAGAACATGAAGATTCCAAGAAATAAAGAAGAATCAGAACAACCAGTCATTCTATCAAGAATCACAAGATTACCAGCCTGATATGAACTCACTAAAAGCAATCAAGCAGAAGAATTGAAAGTCGTGATGAAGAACAATGACGGAAGACTTATGAATGAAAGCATTGTGAGCTCTAGAACCATAGGTTCTCTCAAATGGAGGGAGGAGACTATGATGATTGATTGTTCCAGTACACCAGACTTATCTCTATATAAGTCATTATATTATCTGCCACATCCATGAGTCAGAATTCTACGTCAGATGAATGCAAAGAATGTTCTCCAGAATAAATTAAGTAAAGAGCACTTGCAGAGTAATATCAAGAATTTGAGGAATACCAGAAATATACTCCTATATGAAGATAAGAAGAAGACAACTTGGTGGAGAACCTCCAGTGCACAGCAGAAGCATGGTGAAGATTTCCTATAACATCAAGATGACTACTCAGAAGATCAGATCTCATGATGACAGAAGAAGTACCACATGAATATGTTCCAGTTCTCCAACTATGATATACTCTAGTGTTCATATCTACATGAAGCCTTCACAGTATTCCAGACTAGAGTACAAGCATTACATTATCCATGATAACGTCCAGAAGGGAGAAAATGATTTCTCCAATACACATCTCCACAGATGAGAAGATAAGCATACACTTTGGTAAAGCCTATATTCAAGATGAAAGAACGTGCATACTCAAGCTAGAGCTCGTGGAAATAACTCTCTTAGTCGGAAGGGAAGAATATCCTAACTAAAATAAAGTACGCAAACATTTATTTTTGTGATTGAAATAACTCTCCAGTTAGAAGGGAGCATTTATCTTTGTAATAATCCAGATTGGACAGATGCTTTCCTGTTCGGAAAGTAGATTGAGATTTCTCACGGATAGTGGCTTCCCATTGTAGTTAACATGGGAGGCATATTGATTGTTGATGTATCATAGACAGTGACTTCTCATTATGGGGAGTGGTCTAGGACAGTTGTTCTTCTTGGCAGTCACTCTGTGTAGTGGTCAAGTAGAATGGTCCGCATCGCCGGGCAGTCATTCTTTCGAAGTTCATAGTTGTGAGTAGTTTCGAAGAATTGTCCATTTTGGAGGTTGATGTAGGACAAACATTCCTCGAGGGAAGACTCATTCTTTCCAGGATACACTTTGTTTAGTGTCGGAGGAATGGCCCAGGGTGGGGAATGGTCTGGACAGTTACTCCTCGAGGGAAGACTCATTCTCTCTAGGCTACACCTTGTTTGGTGTCGGAGGAATGGCCCAGGGTGGGGAGTAGTCCAGGATCAACAATCAGGGATAGTTATTCCTCGAGGGCAAACTCATTATCTCCAGGTTACACTTTGTTTAGTGTCGAAAGAATGGCCCAGGGTGGGGAATAGTCCAGGACAGTCATTCCTTAGGGCAGACTCATTCCCTCTAGGTTACACTTTGTTTAGTGTCGGAAGAATGGCCCAGGGTAAGGAATGGTCCAAGCATTTCTCAAGGGTAGACTCATTCTCTCCAGGTTACACTTTGTTTAGTGTTGGAAGAATGGCCCAGGGTGGGAAATGGTCCAGGTTTAGAAATCAGAAACAATCCTTCTTCCTTGGTTGAAAAGATTGGGGCAGATAACCTATTATTGATATTCTATGTTAAGGGTAGACATTCTTTCAGACCTCATAGATGTGAGTGAAAGATTGGCCCAGATTATTATTATTGATGTTATATATTGAGGGTAGACATTCTTTCATATCTCATAGACGTGAGTGAAAGATTGGCCCAGATGATCATTGTTGATATTCTATACTAAGGGCATACACTCTTTTAGATCTCACAAACGTGAGTGAAAGATTGGCCCAGTTGATTCAGTTTTTATGATAACATTGTTTCTATGCAGATGAAGACTACTGTGGTGGCAAACATTCTTTTAGATCTCACAGACGTGAGTGAAAGATTGGCCCAGATGATACAGTTTTTATCATAACATTGTTTCTATGCAGAATTCTCTCAGATGTTTGTTATGAAGACCATATGACAGTAGATGAGGACTACTGTGGTGAATGTGTTTCGCTGCTCACAACTATACGTTTCTGATCAAGTACTTGTGTGTTACTTGATGTGGTAGTTAGCCACTAGACTGTAGTTGTGTACTACTATGAATAGACACAGGTGTGTTCTATCCTTGTTCTAATTGCCTTGAAGACTATTAACAGATTATTGGAGATGATCATTCAGATGAATGATAAACAAAGATTTTCCAGATGGAAAATAGTTCAGAGCTTTTACTCCTCTTGTATTACTCCATGGTGAGAGTGACTCATCTAGCATCATATCTAACTACTCAGACGAAGTATGGTTTCAAAATATGATGCAGCTGATGGTGATGGTGATGCTCATGATCTAGTCATGAAATAGTCAATATGACTATATTGATGCTACCGGGTAAATGGTATGTTTTGTGCTCAAGTCCATTATCTGTAAATACCTCTCTATCTAGGAGGGAGTGTTAATATTATGGTAGTTGTGGGAGTTATTTACCCCCACGTGTGAACCTGACAAGAACATAAGACTCCGGGAAGTAAGAGAAACCCTAATGAATTGGATAATAACCCTAGAAGCCTTGTCGGCTCAAAAAGATAATTTATATTAGGCTATTAGCCTCTAAGAGAAGAAGTTGGCCAGAATTAATAATAATATACTGAACAGACACATACCCAGAAGGAGAAGTCGGCCCCAACAAACTGGCAGGATTACTATAAATACAGGGTGCCAGTTCTAATTTGACAGCATCTCAGAATTGCAGTTTCCCAGTTGGTGCGCACTGCAGTTGCAGTCTGGTGCACAGGTTTGGAGGAGGGTTGCAGGTGCAGCTGCAGTAGCAGCTAGTTTCAGTATTGGCTTGGATATCTCTTATCTAGGGTTTGGAACATTTGATCAATGTTTTGTGTTGCGCTATCCTTGGGGAGAGATGCACTGCTCTTTGTTTGGCTATCTAGCCTAGGGTTTTCTTCCGGAGGAATTATCAGTCAAGGTTACGGTGCTCGGAGGGAGGCTTCGGCCTGTGGTTGGGTGACAATGGTATCGTCAATGGTAAAATGAGCACACCATCTTCTATATTCTAACACAACAAACAATGTAGGCCAGTAGAAACCATCTTTTAAGATCTTGTTAGTTGTGGTCTTCCAACTCAGATGTCCACCACAGTCTCTTGCATGGAAATCCTACAGAACTTTGTTAGCTTCATCTTTCAACAGGCAATTAAGAAAAATACCACCAGGATCTTTCAAATAAAGATTACCTTCTAGAATACAAAATTTCAATGCTTTCAGTTTGATAAATTTGGCTTTGGTCTTAGTTAAAATAGGAGGATATTGTACGTTATGAAGTACAAAAATGAGGTCTTCATACCAAGGAGAGTTTAATAATACCTCCTATTCGTCAACTGCAACAAAAAAATTAATATCTAGAGCATGAAAATTAGATTCAACCATTAGTTTGGCCAAACCTTGTCCTTTGATCAATTTAGTAGGTTTTATTTCAATGTCATATTCCATAATAACCGCAATCCATTTTCCTCTCCTGCCATCTGGATTATCCTAAGTCAGGATGGATTATCCTAAGTCAGGATATACTTTACCACTACATTTGGATCGCATGCAATTGTGTGAGAATGGAGAATATAGACTCTAAAATCCTTTATGGCCTTTACTAGGGAAAAATCTTGTTTCTCCATTATGTTGTAGTTCAACGCAATGTCTCTCAAAGATTTTATGAAAAATGCTATGGGTTGTTCATACCCTTCATTGGTTTTCTACAATAGTATTGCTTCTATGGTGTGTTCAGATGCAAAAGTTAAAATATAAAAGTCTTTGGTGTAGTCTAGGCTGACCAGAACTGGGGCTTGGGTGAGTGCATGTTTCACCTGCTCAAATGATTGTTTGGATTCAGTGTTCCATTTGATTTTTGTGTCTTTTTTCAACATATTAGTGATGTTCCTAAGAAGTTCAGCCAAGTTGGGTATGGACCTTCTAAGGAAATTTATTTTGCTGATGAATGATTGTAGCTCTTTGATGTTTCTAGGGTGTTCCACCTTCTGGACGGCTTCTATAATGATAAGATCTATTTTAATTCCATCTTTAGATATTATGTGTCCCAACAACTTTAAACTGAAAGGAGACTTTTTTGGGTTCAACGAAATCCCAAATTTTTTGCACTTCTCAAACACGCGTCTGAGATGCTGCAAGTGTTCTTTGTGAGATTGGGAGTATATAGTCACATCATCCATATATATGACTATAAATATTCCAAGTTTGTCCACAAAAGAAATATCTATTGTCTTCTGAAAAGTGGCACCAACATTCATCAAGCCAAAGGGAATCTTCACGTACATGAAGGTTCCCCAGTGTGTGGTAAATGTTGTCTTCTCTTGATCTTCTGGGTGGACAAGGACTTGGTTGTAGCCCAAGAAACCATCTGGTAAGGATATCCTACTGGCCTCAACTACCATTTGAAAAATTTGGTCCATTTTGGGCAAAGGATAATTGTCTTTGAGGGAGACTTTGTTCAGATTTCGGAAATCTATACAAAGTTTGATCTCACCAGTTTTCTTCCAGGTAGGAACTAGGTTAGAAACCCATTTGGAAAATCTCAAGAGAACTATAATTTTTGCATCATACATTTTTTATTACATTGAACATATTCCTTAAAAAGTTCAATGTATTTGCGTTTTTTCTTAGGGGACAGATATTTAGAAAGTTTTATCATCTTGGTTTTTTCTTCTATCCCTATGTTGCACTCTTCTACCTCTTTACCACTAGCTTCAATTTTCAGTTTTTTGGCTACATCATTAAAATCAAACAAGTCTTCCACCGGAACTAAACCTCTGGGTAACACATTATTTTTCAACTGTAGAATATCAGACTCTATCTCATTTTCATTTAATTCATCTGCATCTACATTGTTTTCATTCAAAACTTCAGAATCTACGTTATTTACAGTACCACTTTCAAAAACAGATTTATTTACAATCTCATCATCATTTTCTAAATCTATGTTTGTACATTTGAAATCATTCTTACACTGTAGAAAGTCTTCAATTTGATCATCATTTCCAAATACTTGTCATTGTTTGATGTTGTCAGGAATAGTTGGTTTACACTTCTCCTCCACTGTGTACTTGCGAGTGTGATGGAAAGGAATTTTACAGGTAGCTGCTAACATAGCCAACCTATCTGCAAGTATGTTTTGTCCTCTAGGCATCACTTGCAAGTTGATTTCAGTAAAGCATTGAAGGGAATCCAAAACAACATTCCTATAGGATCTAAGTCTGGGATGTTTAGCTACATACTCACCTTTGATTTTCTTGATAATCAATTCAGAATCACGCCTTACCATTATTTGTTTGGCACCAACTTTCTTCAGTAGTTTCAGGCCGAGCATCAAAGCTTCGTACTTAGCTATGTTGTTAGTGCATTCAAAATTCAATTTGTAGGAATGGCTATCTGAATACCTTGATATGTGATTATGTAACCAAACTCCAGCTTCGACTCCCTCTTTGTTCACTACACCATCGAAATCCATACTCCAAAAATCTGTTGGCAATTCCTCACTTTCCATAGTTTCAACATTTCTTTCCTCAATGATTTCTTTATTCTCTTTTGAATCATGAATACCATATTCTAGCTAAGCGATTTGTTCTTCCAAATCACCATCATTGTATAGAATGAAAGAATCCATATCTGATTGTGCAGAGTATAGTGGGTAGTTGTGTGGATTTTCCTAACTGCTGACCATATACTTCATCAAGGTTTCTCTGTACAATCTCCTCTATTGTTCGAATATCGGGATGGTGGTGTAGGACATATCTAGTTGCATTGTTCCTTTCAGCTTATCTCCCCATGATATTGATAGTAACATATCATATTTTGGGGGAATGTATGCAACTACTATATCCATTACCATACTTTTTGCTGGGATTTGAGCTAGGGTGATGCATAAGTCTTTAATCAGGCCTATACATTTGACTTTGCTGGAGTCAAAAGAATGAAAATCTTTGTAGGGTCTGGTGACCTTGAGTCCCAATGTTTTCATCAATAGCTTTAGGCATTAGTTTGTGAGAGGCACTTGAATCTAGCATAACATTGTGTAATATCAAGTCGTGGATATTTAGGCTGATGTAAAAAGGTGCCACGAAACAATTATGAGTTTGACCATAAACTTCAAGACCAAACAGGAGTTTTGGTCGGTCATCAAAAAGATTTACTGTGTCCGAGTGATTTACAGATCCAACATTCAAATCATTCGTACCTATCTTAGGTTCGATTCTTAAAGCTTTAATAACCTGCGACCTGCAAGAGTTATTGTTCATCAGCTCAGAGAGGGGAATGGGAATCTTCAATTTAGCTAGTTCCCCTTCAAGGTTGAAAATAGTGGAATCTTTGCTTAGGGTCTGTACTTTTTGTCTATCTATCGAAACTCTATGGCCAAGTTCCCTTGGTTGATTGCTTGATGAAACTTGAGTCTAATTTTCTCTTTATACAATTTCTGGATTTTTTTGTGCAGGAGATTCAACATTATTCCTCTCAGGGACTCTCTTGGGAGAGTTTTCTGAGGTTATCTTGGTTTCAACTATTCTCTTTATTTCAGTAGCCTTCTTTTTTTCAACATCCTTCTTTGGAGGGTTTTCATTTTAACTCTTTCTCTTCAGGTTATACTTCCTGTGGACCTCCATTATAGCATTCTCAAAGGCCTGTTGTTCTGTTTCCTCTACTTCCTCATAGGCCTCTGTTTGTGAAAGGAGAAATATCGTGTGCTCTTCCTGTGTAATAAAAATGGATTAATCATCTTGAACGCCCATGAGGTTTATATGAGTGTCATCAAAATTCTCGATTACCTCCTCCCCATCATCAACGTAATTCTCCTGGAGGGGTGGTCTGATCTGTTGATCAGGCCCCCCTCTATTCTCTTTGATCTCTAGGATCTCTCTGTCGGATCTGGGGAGGATTTCTTTTGAAGTTTGGGTTTCAAATTTGAGGAGCAACTTGGTTCTCCCTAGGTGGGTTTCTGTTAGTTATAGTGAGTCTTTCCATCATTTTATCCATATCTCTGGCTAGAGAATCTAGTTTTGCATCTGATGAGGAAGTAGAAGGCTCTTCCTTGATCGTGACCCTCCTTTCTAGTCTTTTCCTGGCTCTTCTGGCTAAAATATTTGCTTCCACACTAACAACACTTTTATGCATGTCTTCCAGAGTAGAAGAGTTTCTTTCCCTTAGCTGATATGACATGTCAACATCGAATCCATCGGGGAATTTTATCAATGCCAGACCTTGAGGTGGTTTGATATCAGCTGGAATTGCATTGTATGGGTTATTGAAATGGGTGCAATAATCTTTCACTGTTTCTCCTTGGTTCCTTATGATATTCTCATATTATGACAAGATCTGAAGAGGATGTTTCTTCACCTCCCACCTATCAAGGAAAATTTGATGAAAAGTAGCAATTCCAGTTATGGAATAAACATATAAGGTTTTGAACCAATTTTTGACTTATCCAGTCAGAATCTGTGAAAATAGTCTCATCTGCACATCAGCTTCATCTACTTCTTGCAAATCAAAATAATCGTTCATTTTCTTAACATGTGGTTATGCATTTAGAGGACCGATACTGTCATACTGAGGGAGTTTGGTTTGGTAATACTGAGGCATATCATGTAAAGGATAAACCAACACTAATGGAGCATATCTTGATGCCATGCTTACTAGAGGAGGTTGAACAACAACCTGTGTGATTAGAGGGGAGGTGACAGAAGTTGTGGAAGATGAAGGGCTGGGAGGAGATGAATGAGCTAGTTTAGATTTAACTAAAGCTGCAACAATAGTCAAGGCAAAAAGTTTGACCGACTACTGAAAGTGAGATTTGTCTAAGGCTTGATCAAGATTCACAACTAGATCTTCTAGCTTGTCAAATTCCTGGAGAAATTGTTGATCAACGTCAACTCTGGGAGAATGAATTTCAGGGGTCCTGGGTTGAAGGATGGTTTGATCTAAAACTGTTTCACTTACAAAGCTATCAGATTTTGTTCTAAAAAGGATTTTTTCAAAAGATATGTCAAAATAGAGATATTGAAGGAAAACCAAATTCTCTGGGAGAGAAGGGGACCTATGAAGTGGACTATGACTCTTGGAACCCTCTGTAGAGTTTTTCATTCTGAGTAATTTTTCGGGATTGTCTATTACTATTGCAGGTTCTGGATCTGGATGAGATCTAGTGAAAACTCTTTTAGGAGCCATAATTTTTTATTTTTATTTTATTTTTAGAAACCTTTAACTAATATATACAAACTTTAACAACCTCTGAACATTATCTCTATATAAGTTTAGATTTTATAATTCCATTCAGAAATAAAGTTTTCTTTGTCTAGGGAAAAAAAATCATAACATATATAAAGTTTGTTCAGTTCCCTAGTATGGTTGCCAATTATGTTATCACTCTATAAATTCCCAGAGGTTATTGAAAGGTAGAAGAAATTTACCAAAGGTAACTTTATCCAACCACTTCGAAACTGGGATCTAGCCTTGCCAGTTTCAGAGAGGGATCTCTCTGAAAGATTTAACTTTGTTCCAAAATTCAGATATTAGGCTAGTTAAAATAAATAGGACCGAGTTGTTTGTTTTTATAAAATGGTTGAAAAAAGGTTTACGCCTCCATTGGGCTATGGGGTATTTTTTTATAAAATTAGAGAGTGACTAACATATTTTAAAAGGTATTCTCACAGGGAAGGATAATGCAGTTGTTGGATTCTTTAGCATAAAAATGATGGAAAGCAGAAAAGATGAGATAATCAATTATAATCAAGAAGCATTTAATAATTTATTAATTGTAACATCAGAAGAAAACATTTAGATCATTAAAAGTCAGAAACAGAGTATACGAGGATAAATTATGCAACTTTCGCTACTTTCAAATGATCATATTTAGAAAAACAAAATGAGTACTGGGAGAGATGAACATTCAACGAAGAGGAGAAAACTTCACCAACAACTAACATGCAAGAATCCTATGAAACATCCCTTTTATTGCTGGTAGATCTCATAAAAAATTATAGTGGTTACATCTTGCTTGGGCATAAAGATCAACCCTCAATACTTTCAAGTTCGAAGTATTTACAATCAAAATTACAAACAACCCTGTAATTAATGATCATGACATGGCAGATTCTAGATCTATGTAACTAGATAACAAGATACAAAAATGTAGGAACTAATGATGATCTGTCAGATCTTTCATGTTGATAATAGGGGAAGGTTGTTGGTGACTCATTCATGTGACTTTGACAGCTCTGTGTGATGAGTTGGAATGTACACGTCATCCCTCATTTGATCAAAGTGCACAACTCCTCCCATCTTTGTTGAATGGGAATGGTGACTTTGAGTAGTCTTCGGTAGATTTCATCCATTTTTGTATATTTAGAAAATGTCGGCTTGCTGATGAAAATATATTTGATCTTGTGCTAGATGTTGAGGTCCATCTGCAAAGTCTCTAGAAATGCTTTTCCTGTTATGTTGCCCTGTATTCCTGAAAATTTGGAACTTTCCTTGGCCACCATGGCAATCTTCTGCTTGTAGTCAGAGAGGTTCATCAGCTTGTCATTCAATACCAGTAAACCAGGAAGACCTTTATTTTTCAAGGCATCGATCTTGCTGAAGAACCTATGAAATATGACATACATGTTTTGGTCTTTCTCCTCTAGTTGCAACATCAATCCTCTTTTAGTCAGAAACCTCTTGACTTCGAGGATGGTTTCCATCCTATCTTCTTCAGGTCTTCCAGATCTTCCCTAGTCTTCAAATTCAGAAATCTAATGATTTCATTTGCTTCTATGGGCATTTCCCCTAGCTCTCCCTTAATCTTGTCAATGGCCTACCTCCTCCTCAACACTAGTTCCTGTTGTTCAAACATAATTTGAACCATGGGCCAAATTTCATTTATGTACTTGGATATGTCCAGCCAAATGTTGTCCTTGGCTTCAGCTAGTTTTTTGCTCGCCATTGTTTTCTTTTATAGCTGTTGTATCTCCTTCTTGAGATTTTCTGATGTTTTCCTCTCAATGTTGTAGTTTTTTTTATTGGAAGACTTAAGCTCCTAGAGATTCTCAACATCCTTTTTCAGTCTATTGATCTATGTTCCTTGTAGGGTCATCTCCTCCATTGATTTTTCTATCTCTACATATTTTTCCAAAGTTGTCAGTGGGGTGGCTGATGGAAGTTCTTCTCTAATGGTTGTTGATATAGTTGTTGTGCTAACTCCTTTGAGAGGAACTGCACTCAGTGGGATGACTTCCATAGGTGTTGTTTGTTCCTTCTCCTTTACTAACAGCTCCAACTCTGCTTCCATCTCTTTTATTTGTGCATTTTGTTCCATGAAAAGATTTAGCAATTCATCCTTCTCTGCTTCTGTCTCAGCTACCTCTTTGGCCTGTGAGTCTTTTGTAGCTAGAAATTTCAGTTGCTTCCTCAGAGATTCTATGTCAGCATTATTTTTCTTGAGACACTCCTCAGCTTCTTTCACATTTGAGGGGTCATACCCAATTTTGAGCACAAATTCTTCTAAGGACTTGATCCTGTTATCCTATGCAAAGGATGATATTTTCTCTAGTTTTAATTGGGTTTGAACATTGTTCAGAGAAACCTGTAATTTGGCAGTAGAGGTGGAAGCATTGGCTAATGTTCAGAAAATCATCTTTCCAGTCTACCTGTGTAGATCCATCTGATAAGCTGGATGTACATCTCTGGTGTTAAACTCCATTGTATCCCTCCTATAATCAATGATTTATTTTGGATGGGGCACTTGTGCCTGCAAAAATTCAATGTGCAGTCTCCCCTTCTCTGTATCAAAATATGATAACAATCTGTGTTGTGTTGTGGATGTTTTCTTCCAGAACTGAGCATAGGTGTTGCTGGTCAGCATCTGGTTTTTCTTCTTAATCAAATCATTTTTTTAAAAAATGCTCAGTTTTACAGATCCTAGTGGAGGTTGGGTGATCACAGTGGTATCGGTCTACTTCTTTGAGGAAGAGGTAGAAATCATCTGATGACTACTTGAGAAATGTGATGAATTCTCCTCTTTAGCTACAATGGTAGAGTGGGTCTCTTCCTCTCCATCCCTGTCAGTAGGAAAGTAGCTTTAGGCCTTTTCTTGTACACTTGGAAATCCTCTATTGATACTTCAGTGACTGAAGGAGAGACATCCTTCCTAGGTATTTTCTCCTTTGGTACTTGTGGAGTGACTGTTTATGAAATCATGGTTAGATGAGACTGTTTCTCAGTGTCTTCCACAGTGTTCACCTCCCACTCTGTCTGGTTCACAAATTTCTCAATTTCGGGTTTGAGCATATGAGCATACGGGGAACTTTTGTTCTTCTCTCTCATATCTGCAATGATCTCACATGGATCATAGTGCCAAGTGAAACTGGTACTAAATTTAATTTCCTTTAATAATCTATTTGCCTCTTCCCCAACAACTCAATCGTTGCATATAAAGGGTCCTATCTGCCCATATAACCTAATTTCTGGAGTAGTTTGTATGGATCTAACTCACAAACGCACACCCATATACTCTAACTTCTGTGTGATTTTGATACAGGTACCAATCCCTGGATTTGGCAAGGTCTGAGAGGTGTAAGATTCTCTGGATCTCTTCATTTATCCTTGGCTCTAGTCTACCACCGAGCATACTCACCACTATATGGTAAAACTACTCAATGAACTTTGAAATTGAACTCTATGGAGTTTCTTCTAAGAAACGAGGTCCAAGAGGTTACAACCTTTGGTTTGTCGTCCTGGTCCATTTTATGCATTGGAAAAGGGAGCCTATCTACTTGAAAGAAGGTGAACATGTAGGCTAGTATTGAAGAATACCAGAACATTCCCTCTGTGGAAAATTTAAAGAGTTTTTCATGTATGTTCTCGACCAGGAATGTGCTCTAGTTGAATTGGATGGTGGATTTTTCTTCAGCATAGAAAATGGATAAAAAAACCCAAAATAGGTTCATCCACCCATTCATCTCAGAAATAGTTGAGCATACAACATAGCGATGAAATAATTTGGTTTCCCTTTTCTGAAAACAAAGAGGAGTGGTAAGGGGAATTTTTCTTGGCGAGTTGGGCATCCTATGGGAGGAAAATCTCAAAAATTTGTGCCCTCTAGGGAAAATACATATTTTGGTACATCTCTGTTAGAAATTCAGTATAGCAGACACAAACAAGTTTCTGGAACTTGCAAAGAGAGTGTACATGGAGACTATGTGCACGAATTTGTTTGGGGAACTGATTAATCAACCACTCCAATGGGAAACTGGGTTGGAGAAAACATGAATTTTAGGTCCGCTGGACATTTTGGCAGAGGTCAGTACACAATCGCGTGCATAAAACGGTTGTTAGCAGTCACACATGGTGGGGACTTTTGTGCTACTTATATATCTAATATAATGCACTCATTAATTATTAATCCAGGATTCATAATCAACATAGTTACAAGACACTAGTAATAAAGGTAATTTCTAATGTCATGAGTATAGAATCAAACTAGATTATGTATGCTGGAAACAAATCAAAATAGAAAACTACAATGCACTTTGGTTGTCTTTCACAGAGAGGCTATCTATTCCATTATGGCACATACAAGTATGAGATGGAATTGGTTTGATAGATCAACTCTGATGTCTGACCCAGAAAACTAACTATGCAATCCACACTTTCTAAAAGGAAATCACACATCAATCAACATAGCATGAGTAGTTCAATAGTCAATATGTTGGTTCTATTGTGGTTCACAATGAACTTCACTAGTTCTTATCCAAGTAGTTTTAACTATTGCTGCCAACATCTATGATCATTCAAGGAAATCAAATTCATGAGAATAGAAGTGCATGAGGATGAGGAAATTAACAAATTGTTCTTATCATAGCCTTGCTAAAACAAATAGATGTCCACCAATTGACTCAGGCAAGATCTGGCACTTAACTTAGTGCATTAGGTTCTTCCATATTAGTACTAGATCGTAATAGGCAGATGGTACTAGATCACGACAGGGCGCAAAAGGTGGTACCATATCATGAAAGTGCATGGCCATTGGTACGGGATCATAAAAGTGCATGTTGTTGGTACCGGATCACAACAGGTAAGATTTAGTACCAGATGCGTTTGGTATCAGATTCAGACAGTAGTAGGCTTGGTATGTAGGTACTGGATCATGACAGAGATGGTACAAGAATGCTAGACATCTAGAGGTCAAAGATTCACATATGAAAAATCGAGCAGTAGTACATGAAATATTTAATTCCTTAAATCAATAAACCACAAAATACATGAATTAACCATACTTTACCTTATGACCTTATTACTGGTAATTGGTAGCATTCTTTTCATTCAATCAAGATTTAGGTAGGCCAAAAAGGTATAGGTGAAGAGTATAATAGGGTAATGAGAATGTCAATTTCAGGTCTCAACATTCCCCCATGCCAAAATCATTGCATGTCCTCATGCAACTGAAAACAAAACCCAAAATTTTTCAAAACTTGAGACTATGTTCTTTACTTTGGTGGATCAATGATATTGATGGTTGAAGCCTCTTCTCTTAGCTCCCTTTTAATGACCTTAACGTATTGTAGGAGTCGTAATGCCTTCTTGATCTTGTTAGAGGTCTCTTCATGGTCATCTTGAATTTGTTGGTTGGTTTCTTTCAACTACTCATTTTCCTTTTTGATACATCTATCCAAGAGTTGATATTCCTTTACTTCTTGTTGGAGTTCCTGATTTTGTTTTTGTAATTCCCCAATCCTTTTCTTCATTTGTTCTTTTGTCAAGTTCTTTGTTGATTCTACCATTGATGGCTAGCTGCACTCCCTTAAATTGACTTCCTCCCTCATCCCACATAAAGTAATAGTGGATTTCTCTTCGGTCAGACTAGGGATGTCATCTTGGATTGGTAAATCCTTAGAAGGTGAGGTAAGGTCGATTGGATCTTCCTGTGTATGAGGACTAACTATTTTTTTTCCCTTCTTTGCCATGCTCCTCGTAGTTCTTTTACAAGGAGGTACCAGATCAGGGATGCTCATAGGCTTCCTTTTCTTCTTCTCTAATTGTGAAATGGTGACAAGGGGTTGTGCCACAGACTGTTTACTTTTAGTTTTTGAGCTATTCTTCCTTTTCTTCATCATTTTCTGATGGTCCTCTTTCTCAACTTCCACCGTTGAATTCGCCTCTACTAGATTGTTTTTACCTTTTGATTCAAATATTTTAGAAGTCTTGTTGACTATGGAAGATGACCTTGCCTTTTCATGTTGGCTCACTATCCTAGATGATGGTGGAGTTGTCTTATCCTTCTTTCTCTTTTTCTCTTGGGGTTCCTTACTTTTCTTTGGACCATGTTGGGTTTATTCCACAGATTTGTTTCTTGTGGGAAGGTGTTGTGTGATAAGGGTTTTCCAACTAATCCTCTGTTTCCTAAACTCATGCAAAACTAGCATTTTAATGAGTCCTTGATGGTAGATGATAGTCTTCTCTATTTTGGATATGGATTTAACACCTCTTACCATTTTATTCAAACTCATCCATAGAAAATATGGAAAATTGATTTCAGGGCCTCCTTCAAAATGCAATAGGAGCCTAAGGTGATAAATGAAAGTCATGACATACTTGCCTTCACAGATGAAAAATCGTTGAAGATTGGTAATCATTGGATGGTATTCTTCTTTGATGTAGTTTCTAGGGATCCCTTTCTTCTAGTCAGGGTGTTGATGGTCTTCCTTCAAGAATTGCTAGTGTTGGTCACTATAATTTCTTATTTAATCTAAACAATCAAGTGCTACATAAATTGTCAACCCAGGTAAGTCTATTTATTTCAAAGGTAACCACGCACTATATATGCTTAATCTCAAAAGAAACCTAGAGTTGTAGTAAAAACTATATTAATTACACTTTCCTTGATGATCAGAATCTGGACCAAGGGTCTAAAAAATGCTCAATTTTCAAAGTGCTCGGATTGCGACGAAAACGGTGCCATTGTGTCCGTCTCGATCTCCCGATTCCGACGGTATATTTACTTTCGCAAACGGAGTCCGTATGGAGAAGTTATTGAGGTCTGTTCGCCGAGCCAAACAGGTAAAAAAAAGAGGATGCTGACTGGGCAGGCCGTACTGCCACGTGGCAGGGCCGTACAGTGTCGACATGGTGACGTACGATGACTTGGCAATTAATGACGTGGCAGTCTGCTGACATGGAAATCGGTGATTGGTCGAATGTGGTCGAGTAACATGGTGACACGTGGCACATCTTTGGCTAATTGAAAGGTGCCACGTGGCCCAATGAAGGGCTGCCACGTGGCACCCATTTACTGGCGGTTAGTTTCATATTTGGTTTTATATTTGGTTCATTAAAAGTTTTGAGGTCCGCGGGGTTCGACCCCGGGACCTCTCCCCACAACAAAGAACCTTACCATATGCCGCCGAACCATTGGGCCATGACTTATGCGTTGTAATTGTAATGGTTTTTAA
>ML784081.1:59316-108821 GCA_009831015.1 Picea engelmannii | reverse complement strand
AATCAACTAATTACAGGTGTACATCTGAGTCCTATTCTTAGTCAGATCGAATTTCTAAACTGGAATAGGATATCCTAGTCTCCCGCAACAAAATGCTATTACAAGTGCTAAGTGAGGTGTTGTTGTTGTGGCTGGAGTAACAACTTATTTATTTGTCTCTTTTTACTGCTGTTGTATGTTGTTTCAGCATCGCAAATCACGGGCTGTTTCAACCACGGGATTTGTGTTCTGACTGTTTCAGCATCGTTGACCATAGATTGTGTAACAACTTCTACTGTGTTTCAGCATCGTTGACCACGGATTGTGTAATGTCTTCTGTGTTTCAACATCGTTGACCAAGGACTGTGTAACAACTTCTTCTGTGTTTCAGCATCGTTGACCACAGACTGTGTAACAACTTCTTATGTATGAGTTATTGTTTCAGCCACAGGATTTGCATGCTTTAACTGTTTCAGCAACAGGCCTCAATGCTAATCTGCAGTTCGAACTGTTTCAGCACTTATACATTTCTGATCAAAGGTTAAGTATGAGAGTAATGTAAAATTATATGCAAATCAAATTAAACATATAGTAAAGAGAAGAGACATTGTATACCTTTGGAAATATAGGGTAAAGTGATAATATGAGTTTAAATGTGAGTGAAACAAGAGTGTAATGGTGGAAAAATGTGTGGGCAAAAAGGTACATTGTATGGTCCTAATAGATAGCACATTTCTTTGTTAATTCCTACACCTTTGAAGTATTTACCTCCTCTGCTAGGCATTCCCATAACCTCCCTTATGGTTGCTTCATTAATTATCAGGTGTAGATTGCCTATACGTGCCATTTATCCATCATAACCTTGTATAAATTCCTGAGATATCTTCTCGTTCCAGCCTGTAAATTTTTCCAGAAACGGTATCCACCCCAATCTAGCATATTTTTCTTGACATAATTGGTATTCCTCAGTTTCCCTATAAATTTGGAAAACCGGTTCGTGTCTAGTAACAACCATCTTTATAAGTTGATAAAAGGATTGGGCTATAGCACAAGGATTTAGTTAATTGATGAAGGGTTTGGTACCAGAAAGGAGAAGGCTCGGGACTGGAGAAAAACTCACGACAGGGGGAAGTATGGTGATGGTGTTGCGAATGGTAAGTTTAAGTGAGGGTACTGCAAGGAAAAATTATGACCAAACGAAGATTATCTGGATGGCTTCGCCACCAAATAAGCTATTTAATTTCTACCCGTTACTGTAATGATGAGGATACGATGTTGGGTGTTCAAGGCATCATTTTTAGATAGGTGATTGGACAGTCGGGTGGTGAAAGTAATGTTGGATCGTGGTTCATGGTATAAGATAGGTTCGTGAATTTGCTTGAGGACGAAATATATTCGTGGCTTATCATTGCTATGCATGCTTCATATTTTGATATGATTTTTTCCTTTAACCATGTTCAAGAGCTATGAGAGGATTAATTAGGTTTAGGCATATGGGTATGAGGGATAGGCGCAAGGTTTTAATACTAAGGTCGTAAGATCTAGTATAGCTTTTCATATTTATTGTAGTTTTATGAGCATAGGAAAATAAATACCATGTTACCTTTGCTTTCACCTTTGTATGATTGATACCCATAGCATGTGTGACTGCTTGTAAATTGTCAGGATTCATCCTTTTATACTGAAGCTTCTTGAAAACTTGGTACGGGAATGCCCTGTACTTATGATGTGCTTATCTTCTTTTGTATTTGGTTCTACAAGGTAATCATGTAAGTCTAGAAAAGAGTTATGAAGGGGCTCTTTGACCTTCCCCCATGTCGAAGATGTTGTATATATGTAGGCAAGAAGATTCATCAGTTTATATCACAATGGAGAAAGATGATAAGAGAAAAAGAAATCAATCAAATTTTAGAAGTACAACTTATCATTTATCATATGATCTCATGCCAAAAAAAAATGAAATTGCCCTTTTTTTAATGGATTATTGACAGAGGTAGCATTCAGCAGTGAAACAGGGGAATACATATATGTTTTCATCTCATGCCAAAAATGGTATTTCCCTTCTTTTAATGGATTATTGACAGAGGTAGCATTCAACAATGAAACAGGGGAATACATACATGTTTGCATCTCATGCCAAAAATGAAATTGCCCTTCTTTTAATGGAGTATTGACAGAGGTAGCATTCAACAGTGAAACAGGGGAATACATATATGTTTTCCAGAAGAACAGATCCCACCTAAATTTCTTCAAAGATTTACTATCATTGGTTGTTATAGATAAATTTCACAATATAAGCAGATTAGACTCCCTAGTTAGGGCTCCACTCTTAAGAAGTTTCCTTCTTAGATAGTGTAGGCATTATATGTCAGATCGGTAAGTTGACTTAGGGTGATTCTCAAATGGACATTATGTTGCTGATTAATATGGAGTTTTGTATCTCATGAAATTTAATAATGACCTTTACTCTTTTTGTTTTGGATGACAAAAAATGAACTTTTTCAATCAGACAAATATAGATGAGACATTTTTCAACCAAAACCCACTGCCAACAAGCATGTTCAGTACTCTGGTGGGGTAGTTGTGATCATTAGTGAGAGGTGCCTTCCCCAGGTAGAATGCCCCATTGCCAACAGGCATGTTCAATACCCTAATGGGTTTTCCTAGTCATACCACAGACCGGTACCCACTACCAGTAGACCTATTCGGTATCCTGATGGGTTAGTCTCTTAAACCCTTTTTCCATCAGAGGCTTCTTATCCATAGTTACCTATTTTGGTTTGTATTTAAAGAGTGCTTTGCATGGTGATAGGGGAGGCTTGTCTGAAAACCTTTTTATAGGGTGGGATGGTATTGGGTTGGAAGGCATATACTCTTCTTTTGTATGTCTTTTAAATATTTGTCTGAAGGAAAAAAAAAAATTATGCACATTATTTATTTAGAGTGATCCAGATGTATAATTTTGTCTGAAGTTGTCCATAAGAGAATGACCTAAATTTTCCTTGGGGTACTGGTACATCCTCTTCCATAAAATTTTTGGTAGTGTGCCCATGGTAGAGAGTGTTCATATACTCACATGTTACTCTTGAATAAGATAATCCAATGATTACTATTGAAGTCTGGTTATAGGGTGAGATAGTTGCTTATAGGATAATATATTTTTTCCTTTAAATCATGCTGAAATACTGGGTAAAGGAAACTTCTAGTATTTAAAGTGGATTATGGTTCTTTGAGCAATCATAGGTAAATATTGTTTCCCTCTTTTTATTTTGTTTTTAAGCAACAAAACCAAAAGAAATTAAATTTCTTCTCAACAACAAAACCAAAAGAAATTAAAATACTTCTCAGCAACAGAACCAAAAGAAATTAAAGTTCTTCTCAGCAACAAGACCAAAAGAAATTAAAATACTTCCCTTTAGTTGTCAACAGAAGGGCTGCCATTTGATAGTTCTTTTGGCTTCGTGGTTCCATCTTAAGTGGTTGTTGCATGGCTTCATACTTCAGATTAATTGACATAATATTTTGAAATATGATTTGTCAATATGTCTTGATAGTATTGTAGAAGGACAGAGTCTGGTACTGGACTAGTACTGGACCAGAACAGGATTTCTAGTACCGAAACATAACATAATATTGTTGATGCCTACAACTGATGTTTAGAAAGTTCATGAAAGATCAAATAGATTATAAAAATATGCTTACAAAAGAAAATGAAATTTGCGAAAGTAAAACAAAAGGAGGTAAGAGTCTTTTGTTACCTTCACCTTATTAACAAAATTCGATCCACACCTATGTACAAAAAGTTTCAAATAAACCAATCGATCAATGTGGGTCAGTAGGAGGATCTCCTTCCTTACTGATCATATGCATGTCTAAATTTTGTAATATATGAGTCATGAATTCTTCTTTTGACAGAGGTTTGTTGTAAACTCGCAACTGGTGACCATTCACAAGTAGTCGTGTCTGTTCATAAATTGTCTTTATCCTGATTGAACCATTATCATAGATAGTGTCAATTTCATAAGGTCCCATCCAATGGGTGGTTAACTTACCTTTGAATTTCTTGAATCTGTTGTCATACAATAGGGCTCAATCTCCTTGTTGAAATTTTTTCTTTTTGAGATACTTTTCATGCCATTTTGTTCTCTGTTCTTGAATGAGGGTAGTCCTTTGAAGTGTTTCCTGCCTGGTATCATCCAACTCATTAAGCTGCAAGGGATTCATCCAAGTTCATACCAACTTGTACTGTAGTACAGAAAGTTTTGATCTGAAATTCTATAGGGAGAAGCACATGCTTCCCATACACTAATTCATAGGGTGTATGTCCTATTGTATTCCTCCAGGTGATTCTATAAGCCCATAAGGCTTCTAATAATCTGTCAGCCCAATCCTTATGGTGCAGATGTACTATTTTGGTAAGAATGGACTCAATAACTTTGTTGGTGGATTCTACTTGTCCATGTGCTTGTGGATGATAGGGTATAGATTTCATGTGTTTGATTTGGTACTGTTCTGTAACAGCTTTGACTAGATGAGAGGTAAATTGAGTTCCCTCGCCAGTCACAATTTCTCGCAATACACCAAATCTAGTAAATATATCATTAAAAAGGAAATCTACCATTGATTGTTCACTTGCATCCAGTAAAGCCTTTGCTTCAACCCATTTAGTCACATAGTCAGTTCATACAAGTGTATACTTTTTCTTTTTAGATGCAGGGTTAATGGGCCCTACAAAATCTAATGCCCATTTCTCAAATGGTTCAATGACTACTTGGGCTTGAAGTGGCATTTGGTCTCGTGTAGTAGGCTTACCCATTCGTTGACATTCATCACAATTGGATACATAGGTTTTAGCATCTCTAAAAATATGGGGCTAGTAGGAACCTGATTGCAGAACTTTGTAAGCAGTCCTTTTGTATGTGAAGTGTTCTCTACAAGGGACATCATGGCAGGCTTGTAAAATATCATGAATTTCATCTTCCCTTACACATCTCTTGATCACCAAATTTGGTCCTATTTTGTAGAGGCAATCACCATGCCACATGTAATTTGCACTTAGTTGAATTACTTTCTGTTTTTCTCTAGGAGACAATTTATGAGGCATCTTCCCTGTCACAAGATAGTTAACAACATATACATACCACAGAGTGAATGTAGAAATAGAAAATAAATTTTCATCGGGAAAGGTATCTTCTACTGGTGCATTATCTCCCAGATGAATCATTCTAGATAAGAAATCAACCACAAGATTATCTTTACCAAGTCTATCAATAATGTTGATACTAAACTCTTGTAATAATAGGAGCCATCATGTAAATCCAGGATTTGTTACAGGCTTTTTCATTAAGAATCGGATGGTTGAATGATCAGTGTGTACAAAAGCTTGATATCCTGTAATATAGTGTCTAAATTTATTGATAGCATGGACTACATCTAGCAATTCCTTTTCTGTGACTGTTTAATTAACTTCAGCTGGAGATAGATTTTTACTAATGAAGTAAATAGCATAGGGCTGTGTCTGAGGCATCAGTACAAATATGAAAAGGAAGGGACCAATTTGGTCCTCTTAATACAAGGGTAGTTGACAATTTGTGTTTTAGAATTTCAAAATATATTTGGCATTCATCATCCCACTTAAATTTAGCTTCTTTAGATAATAATTTAAATAAAGGGATAGCTAGGCTTGTAAAATTCGGAATGAATATTCTATAGTAGCCAGCATGTCCTAAAAAGCTGTAGACTTCCTTTTGTGAGGAAGGTATTCTGATTTGTGTGATGATATAAATTTTTTCCGGATCAACTCTCATGCCAGAATGGGAAATGTGATGTCCTAAAACAATACCTTCAATGAGCATCATTTTTTATTTTTCATTACTTAAGGAAAGGTTAGTTTCCTTACACCTAATCAAGACTTTTTATAAACTAGCCAATGCTTCCTGGAAGTCTTTTCCATGGACTATAAAGTCATCCATGTAGACTTCCACACAATCATTGGTCAAGTCAGATAAAATGGCTAGGAAAGCTCTTTGAAAAGTGGTTGGGGCATTGCAAAGTCTGAAAGAGAGAACCCTATAATAATGTGTGTCCCAAGTGCAGGTGAAATTGGTCTTCTCCTGGTCTTCAGGTGCTATTTGTATCTAGTTGTAACCACTAAACCCATCCAAGAACGAAAAATACTTCTTTCCGGATAGGGTATCCAGGACCTGATCAATAAATGGTAAGGGAAATTAATCCCTATGGGTGGCTTTATTTAACTCCTAGAAGTCTACACATATCCTCCACTTACCATTTTTCTTGGGAACTATGACAAGTGGAGATAGCCATTGACTATCTGAAATGGGGTATATGAGATTGGCTCGGAGGAGTTTTGCAATTCCTCTTTTACAATATCTTTAAACGCTGTATTCATCCTTTGCTGAGGCTATTTGACTGGTCTAATTTGATCATTAGTGTAGATATGATGTGTGCATGTGTCGGGGTGAATGCCTTTCATGTCTGCATAATCCCATGCAAAGGCATCAAATTGTCTTTGGATCATTTCAATCACTTGTGTCTTTTGTTCTCGTTCCAAACTAGAGTTGATATACAAAGGTTTTCCTGAGATAATATCAACAAGTTCAGTAGTTTCTTCCTTATCTGAGGAGGCTGGTGATAAAGTGTATAATTGAGTGATATCAGGGTGCCAAGTTTGTTGAAATTCAGAACTAAAAATACGTGACAATTCTGTAAAAGACCTTGGGTATTCAATGCAATTTGTATCAGCCAAAAATAAGCTTAAGACTTGTTCATCTGATTTTTCTTGTATTCCTCTTACTTGTTCAAGTGTTAACAGAGGTCTAATGCAATATTCCTCTCCATAAGGGTTTTCTAACCAAATAGGTATTTCCTGTGCCAGTTGGGCAGGAGGGAAAAGGACAAGTTTTTGGCTATGTGTGCCATTGGATATAGTCATCTCACCAGACCGACAGTTGATAAATTCATCTGCTATGGCCAGCCAAGGGTGGCCAAGAACCACAGGGTGTCCTGGTTTGGAGGATGATTTAGAATAGATGACTAAAAAGTCTACTAGATATTCTCAAGAAGCTAGGGTGACTGTGACATCATCTAGACTTCTTACAGAGATAATGACTAACTTATCTTCCAACTCGATCATGGTTTGGGTTGGTCTTAGCTGATTGATTTGGATCTTATGCATAGTGTCAAAAGGAATTACATTAATAGTTGCACCCAAATCAATGAGTGTGTTTGGTAGAGAAATGCCATTAATTTCAATAGTGACAACTATGTTTCCATGGTCATTATATTTGTATGGAATTTCAGAAATAAATTCAGATAATTGTCCCACTACCTGAACAAGAGGAGGTTCCTTCTTCTTCCTTCTTGGTTTCTTAATGGAAATATCCCTTATAATTTTGGCATAAATAGGGATATCCTTAATATATTGTAGCAGAGGTATTTTTATGCACACATTTTGTAATTCATCTTCTATATCTCTGTGCAAGGGTGGGTCAGGTTTCTTCACTAACAGTGTTTCAGGGTAAGGTGGGAGATTAATTTGTTGGGGTACTCATACATATTGAGAAGTGAATGGGATAGGAGGAGAGGCCTCTTCTTCTACAGGGGTGGTTTGAGTGTTTTCTTCCTCAGAATGATTATTATTTTCTTCCTGAATTATTACTACAGGATTTGATTGGTTTACAACTTTCCCTGATCGTAGTTGAATTTCATAGCTGGGAAAGGTTTTAACTTTTGTATTCTGCACAGGGTGGGTAGGTCAATTATTGGGGTTAGGGATTGGCTGGGCAGGGATTGTTGTTGGTCTTGGAGGATTGTGGGCATCTTGGTTTTGTGGTTGTTGATTGGCAGTTATAGATACTTGTTGTTTCTGATTAGGATTCAAGGGGTTTGTAAATTGTTGTTGTATAGGAGGTGGGAGTAAAGCCTGCATCTGTGGTGGGTTGAATCTAGGTAGTAATTGGAAAATGTTTGTAGGGTACTGTGGATATGTAGGGTAAGAGGCATTTCCATACATAGATCCCCTCCAACCTTGTTTCCAAGGATGAGTTTGCTGAGGTGTGCATTGTGGATAAGTCATTGGGGAAGGACCCCATTGTTGTTGTTGATATTGTGTATGAGGATCATAAAATGTATTGGGATTTTGGGCTTTCCAAGGTCTTCTAGAAGGGTATGGTTATTCTTGTGAGACTTCTCCTCCCTTGTACATGGCTTGTAGTTCAAGCAAGGTTGGACACTCAAATGTGGGGTGTTCTAGTGTACACAGACCGTAGATTTATATGACATTTAATGGGCATTCTTTCTCATTGTTGTGCTTCTTTCGGAATCTATGACAAAATATTGCTAAAGCATCTTCTTCTTGTTTCTTTTTCAGTTTTAGAGTATCTAATTGGTTACTTATTGTGCTCAAGATGTCTGTTTTAAATTTTTCCAATAAGTTTCTTAACTCAGTTTTGGTGACAGTCCCCAAACTTTGTTTTGTATTTCTGCTAAAAGGATCTCTTGGTCCTTTGCCTGTTTTATCTTGTCCTCTTGAGTATCTCCTACAATAATCTGCAATTTCTGAAAAAGGTTTTTGGTGTACATCTCCTGAACTCAAAAAGTTTAAAAATTCTATGCAATCATCCCTAAGACCTTTCAAGAATACAGTTCTTACTACAGCTAGGTCTGAGGTGAATAGTTTTGACTTTTGATAGTTGTATAAGAACCTTTCTAAGTAGTCTTCAGTACTTTCATATTCTGTTTGATGCATTTTAAAAATGTTGTTTTTAACATTATCCTTACAATAGTGTTACACATCAACATTACTCGCTTTGATAAGTGTCATAAGTTGCTCACAAGTGTCGCAAGTGTCGAGCAAAGCATACTACCATGATCTCTATGTCATACTTATGACGACACTAAGGAGACACTTAAAATGCCTCAAACACTTGATTTGAAGGAAGAGGAATGGTTAACTGAATTTTAGTACCTCTTACCACTTGAAAGAATCATTGAATCTAGGGTTTTAGAAGAGAGCGCTCCCCTATATCACTCTTAGGAGCGCTGGCGGTCCCCTATAAAGTGATAGGGAGTGTTATAACACCAAACAACCTTGCAAGAGTAGCGCTATTGATTTTAGAAGCGTTGGCGCCCCCCTAAAGCCTACTAGGGAGCGCTATAGCTCTCTGATGGCCCTTTTGAGGGAACGCTGCCTATTCTGGGAAGGAGTTGGTCTGTTGAGGAGAATAAGGGGAAGATATTTCAATCTTAGAAAGTAGTTGCATTCGAATTCCTGATTCAGCCATGATCTTAGGGAAGATCCCTGACTCAAGGAGGAAAATCCTCAACTTACCCTAAAGATATCTCAAGAGGTTAGGCCTCTCTAAACCTATATAAGTAGGCTCTATCATGATGGAAAGGGGGAATAATTAGAAGCATGAAACCTATGATATCATAGGAAACACACAGTGAACTGGAGGAGAGTAATCAGTGAAGTTGTTGTCATCCAGATCGTGGATATTTTGAGCAAGGGTTAGACAAAGCATATTTGACGAAGCTACTGCATTCCCATCTACGGTTGTAAGTTACTTTTGTCATTGTTCTCATTAATATGACATGCTTGGCATGTTTATTTCTATTTTGTGTTTAATCTCACATGAACTTGTCTCTGATAGATAGGTCTATTTCAAGCTAATATCAATAGAGTAGGAAGTGGTTGTACTATTGTTTGTCTACAGGGCTCATCGAGGAACGAAAGATTGGAGCTCAAGTTGGAGCATGCAGGGACAAACATCGGTAAAAGGTACTTCTTTTCTCCTTCCTCCTCATACATTAGTTTGTATAGATCTAGAAGGAAGTCATTGTCCACGTTAAGCATCTTCTGTCTTAAGAGTTAAGAGTCTAGCTCTCAAGAGGAGATCTACTTGTCCGCAGGGAGATTTTCCTTAAACAGAAACTGGCGAATCCACTGGGGATAGTATGGGGATGAGTTCTCATGGTGAAAACCCAACTTGGCATGCAATTCACTCATCATCTGGTTCTTAAAGTGTGAACCGTGATCGGTGACAATGCCGCATGGTACACCAAAATGAGTTATGATGTGGTTAAAAACAAAAAGAGCTATAGTACGACCATCGTTCAGAAAGGTAGGCATAGCCTCAGCCCATTTTGTAAAGTAGTTGATGGAGATGATTATATAACTGTGCCCCCCAGCTGAGGTAGGCTTACATTGCATGAAATAGATACCCCACTTGGCAAAGGGGCCGATGGCGATAACGGGGTGCAGTGTAGTAGAGTGGGTGTGTGCCTTGTTATTAAAAACTTTGCATGGTGGGAATTTTTTGACTGCCTCAATAAAATCTTTGAAAATCGACGGCCAAAAATAGCCGACACATAGAATTTTCTGTGTTGTATCCATCCCAAAAAGGTGACCGCCACAAGCTCCAAGGTGACAATCATTCTGAAGGCATTTAGCCTCTGCATGAATCAAACATTATCGAAGGATAGTATCAATACCACGGTGATACAAGGTGTCGTTGATGATAACATAACAACGAGAATGGTGGAGAATACGTCGATGCTCTTCATAGGAAGTGTTAGGTTAAAAGCATTTGGTTTTCAGATAAAGGAGGATGTCTCCATACCAAGGATCAGAGGTGCTAATGAGGAAAAGAGTTTCGTCAGGGGGAGAATCTCTAGGTTGATTTCTTCATCAGCATGGGGGAGGTCGTAGATAAGCTCCGCAAACACCAGGGAATTTTTGGCTTTTGACTTTGCAAATTCAAGATCGAATTCCTGAGGGATGACGATCCATTTAGAGTATTTTCCCCCGAGCACTTGACGTGTCAAGACATGGTACATAGGGTTTGAGTCCGCAATCATAGTGGTGGTGCGTAGTAAGATGTAATGGCAAAATCTCTGGATAGCGATGACGGATGCCAGAGCTAGTTTCTCTACATTTGAATATTAGAGTCCGGGTCCACATAGACTCTTGCTCAGGTAATAGATCACATGTTCTTCAGTGTTGGGGTCCTCTTGAACTAACACCATTGAAATAGTGGAAGTGGAGGTGGCTAAGTAAAGGATGTAGCCCTTTGTATACTCTAGAGGGTGCAACAAATGTGCATGTGTCAAGGCATGCTTGAGAGCATCAAAAGATCATTGAGCGATGTCATACCAGATGAAAGGGGTGTTTTTTTGCAACAATCGCATGAATCCTTTAGTTATCTCAGCATAGTTATTTATGAAAGCATTGGTGTTGGATTGTTGAAGGATTATATCCTTATGGGTACCTTCCCTACACCACTTCCACCCACCACACATCATATTTCCACCATTAATATGATTTCGACTATGGCTTATCAATCTTTGGAATCATCTAACCCTTGGATTGTACCTAGTCCTATGGAATTCGATGTACTAGGTGACGCCATGCCACTTAGTCCAGCTAAGGCCACATACGTTACTATTCAATCTGCCTTTCCCTGTCCGGACAACCCACATTTATTGGCACCTGATGCCTACTCGATGTCGTCATGGTTGGATTCCCTATCGTCTGCAATCGATTACATTTCCCAAATTTTCCCTTCCGACGATTCTATAATGGAAATGCTTAGTATTGATGACGTACCTTGGGATGATAACCATCATAGATTATCTTTTCTTCTGCCTTTGGAATAAATTCAAAAAGACCGAGGATACAGTGTGGATCCATACTTTGATTACCAATACAATTATGGATCCGCAGTGTATTTTATGGTGGCCATATCTTGCATGTCTTGATTACCCAAGCATAGGTATGCCTGCCTTGGGTTTGAAACATGTCATAATATTTGTTGGATGTTTGTCTGCAGCTTCTGTCAGGTTCTCCATGTCTATACCCTTTCTTGAAAGTCTACAAAGAATTTCAGTTATCATTTCTCATCTTCTAACTTCATACTTTGGGGGGCAATCTGTTACACATCAACATTACTCGCTTTGATAAGTGTCGCAAGTGTCGAGCAAAGCATACTTCCATGATGTCTATGTCATACTTAGGATGACACTAAGGAGACACTTAAAATGCCTCAAACACTTGATTTTAAGGAAGAGGAATGGTTAACTGAAGTTGAGTACTTCTTACCACCTGAAAGAATCATTGAATCTAGGGTTTTAGAAGAGAGCACTCCCCTATATCACTCTTAGGAGTGTTGGCGCTCCCCTATAAAGTTATAGGGAGTTTTATAACACCAAACAACCTTTCAAGAGGAGAGCTATTGATTTTAGAAGTGTTGGAGCCCCCCTAAAGCCTACTAGGAAGCGCTATAGCGCTCTGATGGCCCTTTTGAGGGAGCGCTGCCTATTCTGGGCAGCAGTTGGTCTGTTGAGGAGAATAAGGGGAATATATTTCAATATTGGAAGGTAGTTGCATTCAAATTATTGGTTCATCCATGATCTTAGGGAAGATCCCTGACTCAAGGAGGAAAATCCTCAACTTACCCTAAATATACCTCAAGAGGTTAGGCCTCTCTAAACCTATATAAGTAGGCTCTATCATGATGGAAAGGGGGAAGAATTAGAAGCATGAAACCTATGATATCATAGGAAACACACAGTGAACTGGAGGAGAGTAATCAGTGAAGTTGTTGTCATCCATATCATGGATCTTTTGAGCAAGGGTTAGACAAAGGGGATTTGACGAAGCTGTTGCATTCGCATCTATGGTTGTAAGTTACTTCTCTCATTGTTCTCATTAATATGACACGCTTGGCATGTTTCTTTATATTTTGTTTTTAATCTCACATGAACTTTTCTCTGATAGATAGGTCTATTTCAAGCTAATATCAATAGACTAGGAAGTGGTTGTACTATTTTTTTTCTACAGGGCTCATCGAGGAGCGAAAGATTAGATCTCAACTCAGAGCGTGCAGGGACAAACACTGGTAAAAGGTACTTCTTTTCTCTTTCCTCCTCATACATTAGTTTGTATAGACCTAAAAGGAATTCAGTGTCCACATTAAGCATCTTCTGTCTTAAGAGTTAAGAGTCTAGCTCTCAAGATGAGATTTACCTATCCGCAGGAAGATTTTCCTTCAACAAATAGTCTTGGCATTTTTGTAAAAAATGTGTCTTTCATTTGATCCCAGGAAAGGATTGTATTTTCTCATAAGATCATGAACCATATTAAGGCTGAGTCTTTCATTGTAGCAGGAAAAATCTTAAGTTTTGGGGCATCGTCTGAGTAGTTATAGCTTCTACATAATATGTCAAATTTGAATAAAAGTAAATATGGATCTTTAGTTGACATACCTCTGAAAGTGGGTAATGATGATAATGAGATATTCTTCATGTTGATGTTTCTGGGAATATCGAAGATTGGAAACCCAAAGGTTTTAGTCTCTGTAGCTGCATTTCCTTCTTGTTTTTTCATTCTACTGATGGATGGTTCAAAAACTGAATTTTCTATGTCTCCTAAATGTTTAGAAGACTCACATTCTTCCTGTCCCAATACTGATTCTTCCATTTTAGGTTCTCCTTCTGGAGCCTCGTTGGCTCCCCTTGAATTTTCTGTTGGTGAAATTTTTCCTGCACTAGTGTCAGTTGGATTAGTGGGGGAGTTTTCTTTTGAATCTTTGGAGATTACAAATCTACCCTTGTTATCTCTATATCTATGCATAAAATGGAAATTTTAGCTGAATTGAAATCCTAATTCTATATAGAAGGTAAGAAGGCAACCTGGCTTCGGAGAACCCCACTCTAGTGGCCGCATGTCTCTTCACTCACATCTTAAACGTTTTATTCTCCTCCCTCAAGTAGCCTTCTAAAAACATTAAAATTTATGGAAACAATCTAAGCTAAAAATTACTTCCTACCATTTGCAACTCCCCAGTAACGGCGCCAAAATGTTGTGCTACTTATATGTCTAATATAATGCACTCATTAATTAACAATACGGGATTCGTAATCAACAGAGTTACAAGACACATGTAAGAAAGGTAATTTCTAATGTCATGAGTATAGAATCAAACTAGACTATGTATGCTGGAAACAAATCAAAATAGGAAACTACAATGCACTTTGGTTGTCTTTCACAGAGAGGCTATCTATTCCATTATGGCACATGCAAGTATGAGATGGAATTGGTTTGATAAATCAACTCTAATGTCTGACCCATAAAACTAACTATGCAATCCACACTTTCTGAAAGGAAATCACACATCAATCAACATAGCATGGGTAGTTCAATAGTCAATATGTTGGTTCTGATGTGGTTCACAATCAACTTCACTAGTTCTTATCCAAGTAGTTTTGACTATTTTTTCCAACATCTATGATCATTCAAGGAAATCAAATTCATGAGAACAGAAACAGAGCATATGTAAAAACAGAGCAAATAAAGATCTCTAAACAATTATAGAATGGAAATCTTAATCTAAGTTGTACTGCTATCATCTAACAGAGTTAAAGCTTTAGCTACTTCAATGTTTATACTACTAAAACCAAATACTAATGCTAATCTACAAAGAGGCTGACCTTTGTTGGGCGGTGGGCCCTTGCTGCTTCAACAGGTCAGCTACTGAAGTCTACAGGAAGCTTTCTTTTAACGCACACATTACTCTCACTCACACTTCAAAACATAAAATCAAAACTCTCTTTAACAATTCAACTCATTCTTAATCATAGATAATCAGAATATGGAGATAAAATAACATTCCATTAATCTTCACTCAAGAGGATGACCACTCTCATAAATTCTCCATTCTCACATGTGCGTGGCTTTTTGCAACCACAGTCGCGCATCGGGTGCATGTGCGCTTTTCCTGCATTTATGTTTCGTGCATGTGTGTGCGTGCCTTGTGTAGTCATAGCACACTTTAATTTTGTCACTGGTTGTATAGTTTTTAGCCCTTTGGAAATGCCTTTGTGGTAATTTTGGTCCATGGGTGACCTCATAACTATTTAGCAATGCTGAATTCTTGTAACCATTTGTGGATGAAATTTCAGTGATAACAGATGCCCCCTGATGGATGAGGTTAGGAGCATACATATATCCTAAATCCATCAATGTTTCTTCTACTGAGAGTGTCATTGTAAGAGAGAGAGATAGTGGGATTGTCAAAAGTTACCCATTGGAGGGAGAAGGGAACTTGTAGAACCCAACCTTCCATAAGGTGTGTAAAAATAAACTGTGTACAAATGAGGTGGGCATGCCCCATGCTTGTGTCATGTAACTCAAAAAAGGAATGATGTGTTGATGTAGACAACTGCACCCTCAGGGGTGGTCGTGATAAAGGTATAAGACAATTCTACAGAGGAACATACTCTGAATGGTAGGTAGTGATATTTGTAAGAAATATCACAGATTCTGTAGGCATTGATAGCCCAGCCCATTTCAAAGGTCTTCGGAAAATATAAGAAATAACTGCAATAGTCACAAAGTAAGACCCACTGTAACATGAGAAAGTTTTGAAGTCGAATGTGATGGGGGTCAATGACAACAGGGAGAAATTTTGGTTCTCCCTATGCCGTCCAAGATCTCTCATTGGAAAGGTAATGACAATCAAGATACTGTCACCCTTGTGGAAAACTGTGTTGATGTCAACAAAAGGGGGACGCGACTCCCAGAAGCAAAGGGATTCATGAAATCTACTAGGTGAGGTTAGGAACTGGAGGAGGTTCATGGTCGAAGTCAAGGTGTATGAAGGCTCAAGACTGCCCTTGGTTGGGGGAATATGAGAAGTATAAGTGGCCGCAACCATTCAACTAAGTTGAGTGTCAGAGGGACAACAAGACGTGGGATAAGCTGTGCTAGAGGTGGGACAAAGTGAACGAACTCAGAGGGTAGAGGTAAGTGGCATGTGGGATACTCGGAGTATATGGATGATGTCAACAAGGGTAGAGGATAAGGAGTGCCCCAACCAAGGGTGACATGGGTTGCATTTTTCAAAAAAGGGAAGAAGGTCGCTAAAAGGTGATGACAAAAAGGGAATGTAAATGCTGAAAACAAAGGCTTTTTACAATGTACCAAATAAATAAAGAATAATTTGGGATGAGTGTACAAATACAGAAATGGGTGCCCCAATGTAATATGGTTGGCCCAGATAGGGCACAATTTTCTTGGAGAACTTGTGGAGGGTGGGGGGGCCATGGGTGGGTTTTTGTATGAGGTAGGTGAAATGAGGGGAAATTTGCAGAGTGGAAAACTGATTATGGATGAAATGGAGGGTTCATGATACTGCGAAGGTGCAATCAAAATAGAACCTTGAAGAGATAATCTGGGAGTCCATTGGGAAAGATAGCAAAATCAGGAGAAGGAGTATGTGGTTGAGTCATGACATGATGTAAGACTATCGGGACTCCCATCCCTAAAGGGTTGAAAAACAACATGAATGTCAAAGTGCAAAAGGGTGCTATGAATGAGACAACTCATGTGGGGGAGAGTGCTATCGGGTGACAGTACCTAAGATGAAAATGGAGGTGTTGGTACTGTAGATCCAGAGATGGAGATCCTATAGGCAAATGTTAGAGGGTGTGACTAGAGATGCAGTTGAGATTAAGAGGGAATGATTACATGCAGTGCTAATTATATACCTGAAGGGGTGGCATTGATGTATGATGACCAAGTACCTGCACACATGAAAACCAAATACCCGACGTGAAAAATATCTAAAGAGAATCAAACAGACGAACATTTATTTCATAATTTTGAACATGAGCATGCATACCTGGACGGGGTATGAAAAAATGGCACCTCAGGGGCTAAGGATAAAAAGTGGCCTAGGGACTGTCGTGATGTAGATCATGGGATCCTGATCCCATGGTTGAAGATGGATCGAATAACGGACACCTAGAGCTCCCAGAATGGTGATTGGAAGTTTGGAGGAAAGGCCTATATATAGCTGTAGGGCCCACATTGCCACCTCATTTGTACTTGCTGCCAGAGTGACTAGACGAGAGGTATTCAGAGGAGATTTGGAGATTCCGGGAGAGCGAGGTAGTCGATTCAAGATTAGTGAGCTTTAGGTTAGTAGTCTGATCATCCTGCATAGAATTAGGTTTTACATTTCTGGGCAGGGGTTGTATGGAGGGTCATACAGGGGTTTTTAGGGGTGTGGGCCCCCAAGTGCATGGGCGATCCAAAAATATGTGTGCACAAGTGCGCGCCTGTCATCCGGATAGATGTGCATCGGGGTGCCCATAAGGGGGACAAAGGCACGCATTATGTGCACACCTTTTGGCTACATTGCAGTATCCTTATGCTGGTGTTGACTTCTGGGGTGATCTGGACATGGTGTTACCTCCAGGGGAGGTTTTTGATCATCGAGGTATGTTTATGAGTTTGATATATATACTTTTTGAGATAGCATAACATGTGTAGATGGTATAGATGTTGATACTATCATTTGGTTGTTTGTATGTGCAGATGTGGCACCTCGTGGGCACGAGGTTGAGTTTCTAAGGGCATCGGCTCACTGGGAGCTAGGGAGACCACCGCAGGGAGGGCCACGGGTAGGAGAGAGATGTTGATGTAAGGACATCAGGGCGAGACCAGCTGAGGATGAGAGAGTAGTGAGGAGATGCCGGTTTGATGACCCAGGTGTCGGGCCATCACATGCTCCTCCAGCGAAGGTCAGAGCAGATTTTGAGGATATTCTCAGCCACCTGGAGGTGGTGCTACAGGATGTGCCTGAGGACATGTGGTCACGTATCCAGGATGAGGGCATCCTAGAGAAGTGTGTGGGCATTACGCCATTGTGGCAGGTCGTGGTATGATGTGCAACAGTAGCAAGTGCTGCTATGACCGGACGGTTACCTCCCGGTCCGGAGGGACCAGTAGTGGATGGGGGACCACTACCTAAGGGAGGGGAAGGAGGTGGTTCTCTAGAGGCACCTTGAGTGGTGCTCTATGTATTTTGTATTTTTGTATATAGGCTGGTGAGCCCATTTTGTACTGAGGTGCTTCCCTGGCCTGCAAACGTTTGTATATTTGTATGTAAACATTTTGATGGCACTATGGACCAAGTTATATATACATGAGTATACCTTTTGGGATCTATGTGATGTTTACATGTGCTTTGTTAATGTGTTTGATGATGTCTAATCTATATATGTTACGACAGGTTTTTGATATTTTTATGTATGTGTAGAGGTATCTTGATGTGATATATGCCAATCTAATACAATGTTAGATAAGTTATCTGTAATTTGATTCAATTGTCTTGGAATATGTGTAAATGTAATGAAATCAAAATGTCGAGATAAAAGTCTAACCTATAGGTATTTGTGAAAGAGGCAAGGATCGCGGATGTAGTACACATTGTTGAGTTGGAGAACGACTAGTTGAGAGTCAAGAAAGATGCTAAGGTGACGAATATGATGATGTTGGGCATCGATGAGGAGGCCAATGATGTTAGTTTATTCAGCTTGGTTGTTTGTGGCTAAACCCAAACATATGTTGCTCGAATGGAGCATTTCATGTGAGAGGGTATAGAGGTCCCAAGTTGTCGAAGCGAGATTTTGTGTCCAACGGCTAGCATCATCATCATAATCGATGTGGTAGGTCGGTGGAGGAAGCATTTTTCAATAACACAAGTGATAGTTTAGACGTGAGGAATGGAAAAAAGATTAAAAACACTAGAAAAGAAATAACCTAAAGTAGAATTGCTATGCTTAGGCATAAAATTTCTTTAAGTATAACCCATTGATGGGTTCTTTGAGAGAGAGGCCTTCGGGAGAGGTCAGGATGTAGGTGCCTTTGGTGAGGCGATGTTGGATAATGTAGGGGCCATGCCATAGTGACTCAAATTTTCCATGAACAAGGGTATCGTGAGTGATATCGTAAGAAAGGACGAGGTTTCCTTCCTGAAATGAGCGAAGGTTGACATGGAGATCAAAGGTGGAATTTGATCATTTTTTGGCTGCCTCATTGTTTTGTAATGAAGATCAACGATCTTCATCCAGGGACTCTAACTTCAGCAAGCACTGCTCCATTGGAGCAGTGTTGGGTAATAGATCAATTGCGGTGCGTAAGGTGGGAATTTAACACTCGATGGGAAGAGTGGCCTCAACCCCATGGACTATATGAAATGGTGTGAAACCAGTGGCTATTTTCATAGCCATACGATAAGCCCATAGTGTGAAAAATAACATATGATGCCAATTGGTCTTATGTTTATTAACTGTGCGCTGTAACATGGCCTTGAGGACCTTGTTAACTGATTTGACCTGTCCATTAGACCGAGGGTAATATGGTGAGGCAAACTCGTGGGAGAATCCTAACTGAGATGAGAGTTCGACGAAAATCTCATTCTCAAAGTGTTTCCCGTGATCATAAACTAGCTGGAGTGGTACTCCAAAATGGGATATGATGTGGTTAAAGAAAAAACGCACTACAGTGTCAGTGGTATTGTTGAAGGTGGACATAGCTTCCGGCCATTTTGTGAAGTAATTGACTATGACAACAATGTATTTGTGGCCATTGCTGCAGGATGGATTACAAGTCATGAAATCAATTCTCCATTTACAAAAGGGGCCGACAGTAATGACTGGGTGATGAAGAGCAGGTGGTGCTCATGCTTTGTTGGCATAAAGATGACATTTCTCGCATCGCTTCATGGTGTGAATGCAATCGTGAAACAATGTAGGCCAAAAATAACCTGATCGAATGATTTTTTGAGCAATGGACATTCCCAAAAGATGGCCCCCACATGCACCGCTATGGAATCCGTTCAAGACTCTATCAGCCTCATCAATAGTCAGGCATCGACGAAGAATGTTGTCGACCCCTCACCGGTATAATATGTATTCGATGAGGAGGTAGAGGGGGGCCTGGTGCTGAATACGATGACGATCATCTTGTGAAAGGTGGTTACCAAACTTTTGAGTTCAGAGGTAGACGAGGAGGTCACCATACCAAGGATCAGCCAAAGTGATGTAAAATAGATGTTCGTCAGAAAAGTTGGTATTGATGGGGGCACTGGTAGTATAAGAGGGGAAGGTCATGACAAGATCGGTGAGGATGAGAGATTTCTTGCTCTTGGGTGTTGAGAATTCAAGATCGTACTCTTGAAGGGTAACGATCCATCGGGAAAATTTTCCATTAATTTTCTGACAACTAAGCAAGTATTGCATAGGGTTGGAACTTGCTATGACCTTAGTTGTGCGAAGCAGAATGTAATGATGCAGTTTCTGGACTGGAAGGACGACTGCAAGGGCTAGTTTATCTTCATGTTTGTATTTTAAGGCTGGCCTGGAGAGGCTTTTACTAACGTAGTAAATGACATGCTCATGATCGTCATCATCGATTTGTACGAGAACTCCTGCTACTGAGACAACTGATGTTGATATGTAGAGGATATAATCACGATTATAGTAGGGTCAACTAATTAAAGGGCATGTTCATCCTAGTGAAATGGGATGTCATGGCATAGTAAGTGAAGGAAATCGTGTGTGCGAGTGGCATAGTCTGGGACAAATCCCCGTAGAAAGTTAGCTTTTCCTTGTAAGCTCTGGAGTTAACGTAAATTCTTGGGAGGTGGAATTTATGTGATGGCTTGGACTTTGAGGGGGTCCATGGTAATACTGCTTTGGGAAATGATGAATTCGAGGAGGTGCCCCACAGTGACGTAGAACACAAACTTGAGGGGGTTCAAGAGGATGTTGTACTCACGACACCGTTGAAACATGATCCGTAAATCATCAAGATGTTGGGTGCATTTATTGGATTGAGCTGTGAGGTCATCCAAGTATGCAAGGATGATATGATCCAGATCATAAAAAATGTATGTCATAGCCCGTTGGAAATTTGCGTCAGCATTCTTTAAGCCAAAAGGCATGACACGGTATACAAAAGTACCCCAAGGGGTAGTGAATTCAGTTTTGTATTGATCGATTGGGTGAATTTGGATTTGGTTATAACTAGAGAAACCGTCCATGACGGATAGAGCCTCGTGGCCTGCGTAGTCATCGATAATTTGATCGATGAAAGGCATTGGAAAGTTGTATTTGGGACATGCGTGATTGAGATCGCGAAAGTCCGTGCAGACTCGGGTAGTGCCCTATTTTTTGTTAATGGGTATAGGATTGGAAACCCATTATGTGTAGGCGATGGGGTAGATGAACCCGGTTGCGCGTAATTTTTCAATCTTGGCTTTGATGGCCGCTACTTTGGATGGGTGTAGCAGTCGTTGTTTTTGAAGAACTGGTGTAATTTCAGGCCAGGTGTCGATGTGATGTTCGACGATAGATGGATCAAGGCCAGGAATTTATGTGTATGACCAAGCAAAAATATCCTGATACTCTTGGAAGAAGGATTTATAGGTGGTGACTTCTGGAGGAGTGAAAGCGGGGCCAATGGTGATTTCCTCGATGACTCCATTTTTTATGGAAATATTGATTTTGATGGTCGGGGAAATGTTGGCCATGTTGCCTTCTTCAAAAGCATCAGGGGCAGGAATGGGGTTATTGAACCAGTCGATATGCCCTGATGGGATAAAATCTTTGGTTTCGATTGTGTATATGGGGTGTTGGTTAGGATGCATGGAGGCTTCCTATGGAAAGAAGAGCACTCGGTGGTGTAGCGCATCCCATGGGTAGTCGGGGGTGTTTAACTCTTCGAGTATGTCCTCGTCACAGTGGAATTGATGGGAATACAAGGGGTCGTAAGGAGTGATATCGGTGACTATTGTCGTGTTGCTATCCCCTGGTGATGAAGAAGCAGGGAGAACAATGCAATGAAATTACAATGGTTTGCTTGACATAAACCAAATATCGAAGTACTGAGGAGTACCCGTGGTAGTTGGATGTAAAATTTTTGCAAGGAAATGAATGGGAGAATTGGGGGGATTTGGGCATGAATCCTCGGATAAGTCATCCAAGAACCACGGAGGCGTCAGGAGGGCCTTGGGTTTGGGAGAAATGATATGAATAATTTCTAGTGATGCGGTAAGGTCAACCAACGATTCTGTAGGGGTTTGAATCAAGGTTAATTGGCATTGCCTGTATTCAATGATCATAGGACATTGGTATGTAAAATGATCTAAGGATTCACATAGAGAACAAGGGCACCTCATACGTTCATTGAATGAAGTTGTGACATAATGGATGTCAGTGATGTTTGGTAGGGATGATGTAGCTGGATTGGGTTCGTTTTGGAAGCTTTGGCGTACTGCGGTAATTTCTGTTGGAAGCGAGGCAGTGCTGGGCAATGGTGGGTATAATGGCCATATTCTGAACATATAGCACAAGTGAATTTGGTTCACAGCAATTTACTACTTAAGTGAGGGGCGGTAGCAGTAGTACTTGCTACAATGGCAAGTGTTGATGGAGTTTGATTGAGAGGAATCAAGTTCTGTAACTCCGGTAGAGATGGGCAGTTGTTGGTTTGGTGTCCATCCTTCTCACATAGCGTGCAAGGGGGTTGGATGCACAGGGGAAGTGGATTTGTGGGATCCTTTTTCTTTCTCCTACCCCCAGCTGTGGCAGGGAAGGTAGTGAGTGGGGGTGTAGAGGGTATGGTGGGAGTGAGTATGGGAATAGTCATTGGGATTCCTTCCGTTTGGGAGGGAAGGAATGGCTGAGAGACCATCTCTGGTGGATGTAAATACCAAACTGGAATTGCTAACACCATATTAGGGAGGGTAAGCATTGCTACTACTTGGAAAGATTGTACGCCTAGTGGAGGGTAAAAGAACGGGATTTGAGTTATGGCTTGGGGAACTGTCTCCCAAACTGGGATATGGCCTTGGGGGGAGGTAAAATCCTAGATTGGTGGAGTCGACGAGTTCGTAGGAGGCTCGTGAGGGGGGAGCTCTATGACTAGTGGGACGTCAGATATGATAGAAGTCTCCCTAGGAGGAAGAGTATCCTCTATGTCAGTGCCATTAGATGATATGACACATACTTGATTGGAAGGATGGAGGAGTGGTGGTGCACCATGGTAAGTTCCTAACAATGATGGGTCTTTGAAAATTCAGGGACCCATTTCGATGAGTGGGTATGCATCATGACTCGTGTGGATGAGAGGAATAATGTTATCGATGTTGGCAGACGGGTTAGGCTCGTAATGTGAGACTTGGTCAATGGTAATGATCTTCCCATTATGGGGGAACATCAATGTTCGAAACACGGAAGAGGCAATTTCCTTCATAGCATACATGTAGCTATGACTGAACAGGATATTATGATCGAGTGGGGCATTGATAACTTCAATGTCGATGAGAATAGTCTTTCCCCCAAGTTCTATGGGAACATTTTGGAAGAGCCCTTAAGGAGACGATGGTCATCCATCATAAGCTCGTAAGGTAATGGCAGATGGTATGAGTTCGGGGGAACCAAGTTTCTTCCATACATATTTGGACATAATGCATGTGGATGCACCTTCATTGATGATGCACCGATGAACTATAATGTTCTGAATTTTTACTGGGATTTGAAAAGCGATCAGAGCGGGAAGGCGAGGTTCTCCACTGTTGAGATCAAATGTAATGAATCGAGTATATACGGGGTCGACTTCCCCCAAGGTTTAAAGTAATTATTTCTGCTGAGTGGGACAAATCTGAAGGACTTCTAAGACTGACATGGTAGCTAGGGATTGTGCTAAGTCATCAACCAAACTGTAATTATGAGTTGTCTGAGCTTGTGGGTTGTGGACACTCCTGCGCAATGGGATACGAGGGATGAAAAGAGGTGGTTCTATGTTTGGGTGAGGGATCACCAACGAGCGTCCCGTTGGTGTGGGGATTTTTTCTGCAGGAATGGGAGGAGAATTAGCAGGTGCATGGTATTGACTATTACGTGTTTGCAGAAGGATTTCTTCCTCACTGGTGAGGAGGATAGTACGATCTGCGGGATTTTTTGGGTTGAGATACTGTCCTAACTGAGGTGGGGTAGGTTGTGTGTCTTGTTGAGTGTTTATCACACCTTGGTGTGGAATAGGGTTTTGCAGTATGATTGGGGGGGGGTTGTTGCACGTATTTGTGTGGGGCCTGCTGAGGGGCAAGAGGTGTTGGAGGATGTGGTAGACTTCCTGAGTCTTTCAACCATTTAAAATCAACAATTTTGGGGAAATGATGAGTATAATGACCAAACTCACCGCAAAGGGCACAAGGGAAGCTGGTTTTGATAGTATTGTTATTTCTCCCTTGACACCTGTTGTTATTGCCCCCCTGGGGGTTCTGATTCCCTTGGTTCTAGTTGCCCCCAGTAGGTTGGTTTTGTTGGGGTTGATTACCTCCTTAGCTTGGGTTGTTATTGTTCATGTTCATTCCTTTATTTTTCGCATTATTCGATAGATAGGTCAGATTTTCTATATTCAACTATTCAAAATTTTGATATTGCTGAATGGGAGAGGGTTGAACAAGATTCACCCTAGTGTGAGGGTGCCAGGGGACCATAGGTTGTGGTGGACCAGGAAATGGAAAGTACAGATTCTGTGGGATTTTTTATCCATAAGGTACATAGGAAGGCGTGGTGATTTTGCTAGTACTCAAAGTATAAGCTGAGGTAGAGGGGGTACTAGAACTTGTTTAGATAGGGGGGTGTATTGGAGGTGTCAGCAGGGGCCCACTGATTGGTGTAGGAATAGAAACAGGGTATGGTTGTTGATAAGGGGGTGGGGGGTAATAAGAGGTTCCCCCATACACCGACGGATATTGAGGTGTGCCATACATTGGTGGTGGTTGGGGTTGAGGAATGTGGTGTGTGGTATTACCAATCAATCCGTCTATTGAGTGAGACATCCTTGGTTTATCTTGACCAAATGGAATGGGTTTGGGGAGATCAGGAAGTACCTTGTATAAGTACCATGATTGTGAATATATGAGGTCATATTGTTGAGCCTTACTGATGTCTTCCTCTTCGGATTGAGGGAAGGTGGAAGCTACATCTTTACCGAGGAGAGGGATAAGTGATATGAGAAACTAGTCAAGACACTGTTGTTTGGTGGTTTTTGCTTTGCACAAACTACATTTCCTATGCCACTCGTGAATGTGATCAACGATATGGGTAGCTGAGGTTTGTTTGAAATTAGAGAGTAGTTCAAGACCATTGTCATGGCGAATTGGTAATTGGAAGAAGGTCAAAAATGCTTTGGCCAAGGACTTGAAAGTCGCATGGGACACCGATTTTTCATCTACATACCATTTGGATGATGGGCCAGTGAGTGTGCGTTGAAATAATCGTAGTCTGATGGAATCATCCATGATATTGTTGGAAGAGCACCATAGGTGGAAAGTCATGACATGATTGGCAGGGTCGTCCCCTGCCTTTCCTTCAAACCTGGGGATGTCTGAAGGTAGTTTGGTGGGCATTGAAGGCCATGTGGGGTCATGCAATATAGCATCATTGGTGAGTTTTCTTAGATCTGGTATGTTAAGAGAAGCCAAATATGGCATCTATAGTGGGGGGGGAGGGTTAGCTCCAGCCATGGTGTGAGTGTGTTGTGAACCTGACCCTTGAGGGGGACTAGGTGGGTTGGTACTTCCCCCTTGAAAGGAAGTTGGCCCCCTGCTTCCATGTAAAGGAGAGAAAGTGGACAGAGGTACTTGGGAAGTGGACCCAAGTAATGTGGAACCAAGCAAAGCTGATCCTAGAATAGTGGCACTCACACGAGTGTGTGAAGGTGGTGTCAATGAATTGGCAAGACTAGGAACTCCCCCTAAAATAGAAGGGATGTTTAGTAAGCATCTAGAATGACGAGGGTTATGTGGGTCCCCTATGATGTCCAACTAGCTAAGTGGATGTGTGCAAAATGTGATGAGAGAAAAATAAACAAGAGCCTTTGTTGGAAATTTTGAACTTTACACCATATATATATCTAAATCAAAATGTAATCAGAAGTGCATCATACATAAAGTGTTTTGAAAAAGAATCATATATGTGGATAAGTGGGTTTTGTCCACGTGGGGAATTAAATAAAACAAATTCTCGTGTCCTAAAAGACGTTACGTCCTTCCTCTCAAATGGCACTGGACCTTCGAATAGTACTCAACAATGGCATCTGAAGTCATCGGAAGAGACACTAGTGAAGGATGAAATAATCAGTTATAATGAGGGGTAAAGGGGGCATATCCCGAAAGAGCTGGTGATATTTCCCAATAGCCACACAAAATCCGATCAAGGTGCAATTGCAGACCACAATTGCCACCTAGGTAGATGTCCTAAAATTTGGTCACTAGGTACCTCGGTCGAAGTGCAAAATTTAGATTTTCGGCCTAAGAAATGGGTCACAGGCTAGATCTCATCCAAAAGGTGGGTGCCTCAAGGGGGGACGCACAAAATAACTGGACTTCCGCCTTCAACCCTTCACGGGTATCTCCCTACCTTATCATGTTAGGAACACTTGACTTGGAGGATTTTTCAGTTCCCTATTTGACAACTTCTATTGTTTTGACAATGTGCGAACCGGATAATGGGGAGTTATTTAGATGCCTATCCCCGAAATACTACCTAGAATAAAAAAATTCTTTTGGCACCTCCTGTGGAGGAAAACTTAGTGAGTTTTTAGAAAAAAATTAGATGTAGTTGTTTGAGAGGTTGGCGGTGTGAACCAATCTCGTTGAATTTAAATGGGAGTGGATAGTTTCTTCAAGAAAAGGGTGGGGTGTTTCAGAATCCTTTGGAGGAAACTTACTTTGTCCTCCACATTTTCGAGAATAAAACTATGTGAGTGATAAGTGACTTTTGTGTGTGAATGAGTGAAAGTGTGCCAATGTTTTAATGAATTATGTGTCACCTTGTTGCATGTGGACTTCACTTGGTCCTTACAAGTGTTGATTACCTAATTAACTAAGTGCCTTTGGTACAACCTTGCATAATTCAAAAGTCCTTAGGAAGCCAGCATGTGGACATGTGGGTCTGTTACTATTCCTTTAACTCCCTATTGTGACTTAATCTAAGAAAATCTTTGAAACTATCCTAGATTGTGATCATGTGGGCATGTATGGGCCCATTACAAAACCTTTAAACTTCCCTAGTGATTTTATCTAAGAAAGTAAATTTTAACACTATCCTATCTTTGTAGCATGTGGGCATGTATGGACCCGTTACAATCTTAAGATGTGTTTGAAAAATAAACTAAGAGGAGTCCCAAGAGGGGTTGTTTTCCTCTCCTAAAGGTTTTAATCTTGTTCAGGGAGATGAAATTGTCCCACAATCTTTTTCTGATTCTCAAGGTTTCTTGGAGGCGCGAGAGAAGAGCATACTAAGTGATTGTTATCCAACTTCTAGTCCCAATGCCAGTTTGATGTGATTACAAATGATTTCCAACTTATATTTTTAGTCAAAACAAGCCATCCATGTGGCGAAAATGAAAGCAAAAGAGGAAATAATGATTTTAAACCCACTAAGTGCCTATGTGTTTTGACTAATCCCTTTATATGAAGAGGGGACTAAGTGTGGTGCATCTTAAAACATGCATGAAATAACTTTTAATAAGGCTAAGAGCCTTTCCCAAATCTCAAAAAACCATACAATGTGTATTTTTATGCACAGGTGTGTGGGTCTCAGTGTAGATAGAGGCGCATTGAGCACGTGTGCGCAAACCAAAACGAGCTTATGGGCACAGGTGCACGAAATAGAGCTGTGACTTAGGCGCATGTGTGCACGATGCGTGTCTATGGGCCAAAAAAACCCACGCACATATGACACACAGTCGTGCATGAAAATTCTGGATGGAATTCTCCCAATTCAACTTGGAATTGGATGTTTAGCAGGTCGGCTTGGGCCGGTTAATGCACCTACAAGTTAAATAAACCAAAATAAGAACTAAAAAAACCTGAATGGGGTAGGAAATTGATACCTTTCCCCGGTGGAGTCGCCAATCTGTTGCGCCTCTTTTGTCACCTTAGTGAGAAAAATAAAGGTGCTTGCAATATTAGTTGGGTTTGCTAAGAAGGACAGCTGTAAAGAAAAGGTTTAGAGAAAGAAATATAAAAGAACAAACAAGAATTAAACTAAGAAATAAAATAACAACTAAACTAATGAACATAGGGACATAAGGAAAAAATAAACAATAAGACCCATGTCACCAATGGTAAGGTTGATATTAGTGAAAGAAAACACCAAGAAGAAAGAGGACTATGAGTCCCTTCTTCCTCCAAGGGAGGGCTCTTGGACCCCCACAAATAATCTCTTCTTACAACTTTGAAAATGAAAATAGTGAAAGAATTATTTGCTAATCCACTCAAGGGCTGAGATGGATTTCCCAATGCAATGATGCTAGTATACTTTTGATGAGAATAGAGGATTCCTCAAGAGAATAGTGGTAGCATAAATTTTCTATTGGATTCCTTGAAAAATGAAGTGCACACATGGACTTTTTATAGCACTTCTTTGAGGTATTGTTCAACCAGCTTGTAGTGTGTAAAGAGGCTAATTAGGGCATTTCTAGGTCTTTAACGAGCCACCCAGTTGGATCCAATCCATATTTGAGTCTTAAATCAACTTGGAAGCTAAACCAGAAGTGGGTGGGAGGCTGATCACTCTCATAAATGCGTCGTTCTCACATGTGTGTGGATTTTTGCGACCACAGTTGCGCATCGGGCGCATGTGCTCTTTTCCTGCATTTATGTTTCACGCATATGTTCACGCACCCTATGTAGTCATAACTCACTTTAATTTTTTCACTGGTTGTATAGTTTTTGACCCTTTGTAAATGATTTTGTGGTAATTTTGGTCCATGGGTGACCTCATAACTGTTTGGCGATGCTGAATTCTTGTAACCATTTGCATATGAAATTTCAGTGATAACACTTGCCATGGCTATTTAATAGTCTGAATCATGAAACAAAAGGAGGCGAAGTGATTTGCAAATCAATCAGTTGTTAAGTTTAATCATTCGGTTACATCTTTAGCCTCATGCTCATGACACAAAGTGCATGAGGATGAGGCAATTAACAAACTGTTCTTATCATAGCCTTGCTAAAGAAAATAGATGTCCACCAATTGACTTAGGCGAGATCTGGCACTTAACTTAGTGCATTAGGTTCTTCCATATTAGTACCGAATTGTAATAGGAAGATGGTACCGGATCACGACAGGGTGGGTATCGGATCATGACAGTGCATGGTCGTTGGTACCAGATTATAACAGTGCATGTTGTTGGTACTGAATCATAACAGGGAAGATTTAGCACCAGATGCGTTTGGTACCAGATTCAGACAACAACAGGCTTGGTGCGCAGGTACCGGATCATGACAGAGCTGGTACAGGAACGCTAGACATCTAGAGGTCAAAGATTCACATATGACAAATCGAGCATTAGTACATGAAATATTTAATTCCTTAACTCAATAAACCACAAAATACATGAATTAACCATACTTTACCTTATGAGCTTATTATTGGCAATTGGTAGCATTCTTGTCATTCACTCAAGCTTTAGGTAGGCCAAAAAGGTATAGGTGAAGAGTATAATAGGGTAATGAGAATGTCAATTTTAGGTCTCAACAAGGACATTTGGTTAGACAAGCTTGTCTCGATAGATATAGAGCTTATCGAGAGCATCACGGGATTTCCATCTCGGGGCATGGATCCCACGTAGTTTCTGGATGAAAAATCCAAGGAGAAGGCGCTAGCAGAATAGATGAAGAAAACGTATGGAACCAATAGGGGGAAAAGAGAGATCATTATCAAGAGGATCAACGATGTTTCAACACAATTGGGAGAGAAAATATTAGCTTGGAAGCTGCTAAGAAAATGTCGCAGGGAGGAAGTCCCAGTTGGAGTTGTTGCAGTTTCACCTCAATGTGAAAAAGGCACCACAGTGAGATGGGCACCATACCTCTTGAACTTATTCGTGGATGACTGGAAGGATGCATAGGATCTAGGCAAAAAATTTCACTATTCATGGTTGATCACAATAAAAGCCTTCATGGGATGGAAAGATCGAAGGTACATAACTTTTTGTATGAGACCCAAACTGAACCAAGGAGCGAGATACTTACTGTTGAGGGTTTCGTCGAATTCTGGTCACAAAAGGATGGACGGGTCCATCTTTGAAGGATACCTACGTGACCTAGAGGAATCCATCTCCAAAAGGTGGAGAATAACACCAGAGGTCATCGCGTGATATGGGGAGGTTGCCAACTTCCAGGCCACATGACATACAATGTGGATACAGGTGAGGAAGGACCCCAATAAATAGTGGCTTCAGTTGTGCTATTATATCACAGAGGGTGACATCGACATGGTCATCAAAAAATGGGATTATGAATGGAGGATTCAAGTCCTCACCCAAGAGTTTCCAGAAAGAATAGTAGATGAAGAGGTAGGGTAGGGAGAAACCCAGCCAAAGGAAATCCAAGTTTACCAGAGATGAAGAAGAAGCCAGGCCAAAACAATACAAACAAATGAAGGGCCAACAAAGACAGGGACCTAGAATGGGAAGAAGGATAAGATGCAATTGGCCAAGGAGAAGAAACAACAAGCTGAGCCCATACAAGAGACCGCAACAAGTCCCAACCCATAGGAACCAGGGGTAAACAAGAGGCCATCCACGCAGACACATAGCGCACACAAGAAGACAAAGACATAGAGAACACCGCCAGAGTATACGATCATGGATGATGATGGAAAGATGATATCCCGAATAGTTCAGGATTTTCTATCTGAGTATTTTGACTATGCTGTGCACCACAGGGATAGGATTCAAGAGGAGTTGGAAAACATGCGGAAACTCCTCAATCAAATCGGGGAAGGAAATATATCAAGTAGAAGGGGAACAAAACCATCAGCACCGCAGATGGAGGAAAGAGTGAAAGTAGAAGAATGAGATCCAGTCCATCCATTACTGCACTCGAATGCAACATTTCACATCACACCTAGTATGCTATCGATGGATGATATTTTGGGGAAGACACGCCTTAAATACTTAAGCCAAATCCAACTGGTGTTGACGTGGATGCCAACCAAGGTACTACACAAGTTGCAGGTTAGCATAAACCATGAGGTATAGTCTCACGCACACAAAGACTTAGTCGAATTACAATGAGAAATAGAGCGGGACACACTAGAAATAGTATATGAGCAGGCTAAATTTGAGAGCCAGGAGGAAAGGGAGCGCATAAAAGGATTAGAGTAGAAATTCGCAGGAACTTACGATAAGATTCCATAGGCCGTGCAAAGAGATGAAATCACAGCAGTAGAAAATATTGACTAGATTGCACAGGCAATCGATCAATGTCAGAAGGAGATTGAGAATATTTGAGAACATCTCATACCTACCACTCTACTAACAGTGAAGGATCAGAGGAAGCAGGAAGAAAAATCAAAGCTGCAAGATATAGAGCAACAGGTTAGCACAATAGCTGAATTGTTCGATAAAGAAACATAGTTGTGGATGAAGCTAGAGGAGGATCAGTAGGTCCAAAACTGGGACAAGGAAGAAGACATGATCAACGCATTGATCCAAGACCCAAATCAGAGGAAAAATAAAATGCCAATCACAGAATGTGTCAAAGGGGCACAGGACATCAAGAGATTGCAGGCAGAGCTAACCACTATGCAAACACAAAAACATGAGCGTCAAGCTCAAATGGAACCATTGCAAGAGCGGGTAGCAGAAGTCTTGGCACAAGTAGAGGAGGCCAAGGCATAGATAGCACAGACCCAAGCAGAGTGTGTGGAATTGATCAGTGGAGAAATTTCATTCCAGATAGTGGACACACTCAAGGAGAAGACTGCGCATGCATAGAAACAACAAACATAGCTCAAGGAAAAATCCCAGATGATCACCAAGGAGATCAAGGAAGCACACAAAGGTTAGGTAGATCGAGGTGAGCCACATGTCAGTGTTGGGGGATTTTCAGAGGCAATACAAAGTGGAAAAGAATGGCATTTTTGGGAAATAAAGCATGCACAAGAAAAGCGACAGCTAGAAGGAAACACAACACACGTGCATGCAAGGAAAGAAACAGTTGGAAGGAAGAACAATACGCACACATGGGAGGAATACCTAATGCTGGTAGTGTTAGGGTTTTGGTAAGGTATTGTAAATGGTTGAAGAGCCCGAAATGTATAAGTATATATACTTAGGTATCATAAGGGGTTAGTTGTTGATTTGGATTATTGTTGTAGCAGGGTTTTATGCACAAGTTGATGCGATATGTAATGTTTTCATGTATAATCCATTTTTTTATAAATTGTTGAGCTAGAGAGGAGGAGAGAGGGTAGATATTGAGGGTTATATCACAGGCTAGGGATCCTGATATGATCTAGTCCACCTCATATAGATCTTACCTCACTAAGTAGAGTCGTAAGCATGCGACATTGTAGAGGCAGAAATACTCTAATAAAAGAGCTAAGAGCCAAATATTTGTGGATGTAGCCCAAGAGGAGGTGAACCATGGTAACATATGTGTCATGCGATGAATGCGTGCATATTTTATTGTCTTCGGTAGTTATTATTATGTTGAATGAATGAGTTGTTATATTTCCTGCTTAATTCGTCGATGAAAGTATGTTGTGGTTACAAGTTAAAATAAATGGTTCAATATATAGCTCTCTTATATCACACTCAATCCTAGGTTGTAAACACCCGAGTCTTACAAACACCCATTAAATCTATCTCGGGTGAGACTATGTAGCGCATTCTATGTGTTGCGTTGCCTTTCGATTTAACAGGAGGGCCGATAGTTTTAGAGGATTTGTTGGAAACCCAAATAGACATGAAACCTGGGTCAATAAACTCGGATCAAATAGAAGAACAATAACCAACAATGATTGCTAAATTCAAACAAATGAACATGAGTCAAGAGAATAAGAGCATGTTAGAAGATCCGAAAGAGAAAGGATTAGAGGAAGTTAAGACTACATTAGTATAGTTAAAAGAAGCAATGAATGATCACAAATATGTCAGTTTACCAAAGATCTTGAAGGTAAAACAGTGCATAAGTGCAAGAATAGGAGACTTCGACGTAGATTGTGTCTTAGATGAGGAAACACCAGTGAATATTATGACAAAAGGCACTTGGGAAATTTTGGGAAAGCCTACTATGGTACCTTCACTGGGAAGGATAGGCTTATTTAAAGGAAATATGATAACCCTATGTGGAAGAATTACTAATGTACCTGTTACTATCCATGAAACATTGACAGAAGAGGAATTTGAAGTTATTAGGTTTGTTGAGAACATCGCCCCATTCCCACTTTTGTTCAAAAAGACTTGGATTGAGAAGGATCGGATTAGAAGGAAAGCAGAGGAATAAGATATAAAAAAGAAAAAGAAAGAACTATGGGATTTCATAGCTAGGAAAATAGATCGACTGATAGAAGAACGAGAAGTTAAGTCAAAGAAGCAGAAGGAAAGAGAATTTTGTCAAAATTGGAAGAGAGAAAGAAGCTTTGAGGGACCTATCCATGCAAGAAGAAAGTATATCCACCCAGGAAGTGGTAAGGGAAGGGTTATTAACTTTAAACGCATTGGAAGTAAATCAACACTATGAAGTCAGTACGATAGGAGAAACTAAGAATAAGAATGGAAAGAGGAATCCATAAATAGTTAGAGAGACTCAGATCATAGGAAAGAAGGCAAGGAAGCTCAGTAAGAATAAATCCAAATTGAAAAAACTACAAGAAGTTACAGAGAACAAATGGAAGACTTCACAGGAGGTAGGTTTGCAGAATTTGAACCTTGCCGAAACAATAGAACCGTGTAGAATGAGAATTCTCCCCGATGAAGCTATATGACCATTGGAGGTGCCCCGACCATTAGAATGATGCTCCAAAAAGTCTAGGAAACACATTTATGGGTGAATAGACCTCATTTGGGATGTTGATATTGCTCCATAATAGACAAATTCTCATTGATGGAAGAAATCCCACTCGTTGGAAGAATCCATTACGATGCTCGCTTATTTAACCCATCTGACACTGCGTCGGGACCACTTTCCCCCCCTGTTATTATCTGAGAACTGATTGTGTTTCGAATTGTGATTTCAGAACCTAGACCTCGCCATCCATTATTTACTCCACCTGTCTATTCACCTAACTTGACCTTTCCATTTAAAAGAGAGAATTTCAGGAAAACAGACTGAGTTAGAAAAGTCTGTCGAAGAGGTCCTTAAGAATTTTATGGCTGATAGAGCTATGTTTGAAGGTGTTTAGGCATCATTGACTAGGGGACTCCAGGATTCCCCTTCAATTGGACGATATTAGGACTGTACTAACCCCGCAACTAAGAAGATAAGTAAGCATTGTGATGATCTCGCTAATGCGAAGTAGATCCTGTCAATCTTACCTGATTATATCCTTCCTTTGGCAGGAACGGTCAACCGTAATAGCATCCCATAGGAATTTGAGTACACTTTGATCACCATGTACATCCCAAAAAGAATACTCATAGTTGGAAGCCAATTTGGACAGATCTCATCCCTAAAGAACAATGATTTCAATGTCAATGCCAGAAAGAACTATGCCATGCTCGCACCTCATAGATACCTGATGAAGACAACTGGGAAGAAGCCTCGCATAGTCTCCAAGTCTTGGATTAAGGAGTTGGCTTAGTCCATGATACTCAACATGAGAAAGATCCCTCATTTTGGCTGACATCAGGAGGTTAACGCTTGTGTTAAACTCCTCTTGTCGTGCTATCATGGTTGATACATGTGGCTCGATGAGCAGATTACCATGGATCCAACACTGATCCACCTGATTACAAGACTAAGCATGTAGGGACCCGAACCTCAACAGTTCTACCAAGGGAAGGCCTCGGATCACTCCCTGGCACAATGCATCAAGGAGGCATATGACAAGGTAGAAAAGGAAAAGTGAGGCTACAAGGTAGCCTCTATCCAGGATGGCGCGGTGTGCCTCGCTTTCCAACTGATAGTTGGCAAGCTCGATAGGAAGAATTTCCCCACATAGGTCACCGGGTTCATGGTGGACCTCGCAGGAAAATGCGTCGAGGTAATGCAAATGAATTGGGTGAGTTACCTCATCAACGAGCTTGAGAAAGACTGTTGTGAAGTGCATGATCATGGATACGAGTTCCACTTCAGCTAGCTACTCATGCTGATTGCATTTGTCACTTGGAAAATTCCGGATGGAGGAACTTTTCTAGAAATTGAACCATCATACCCATTGACATCTAGATTTTATACATTATGGTATATGAATGACATGTTGAAGCAATGGTAGACAAATGCAGTGTTCCATGCCTACTATCAACAACTGAAGGTTTCCATCAAGTCATTCACACACATGACACCATGCACCTTGCACCAGTATAGACTGATAGCCAAGTTCCACACAGATCCACATTTTATATATATAACTGCGCGTAAATATGAGAGCAAGGAGGAGCTACAATATTATTATAAGTTGACAGACAAAGACATGGAGCAGATCAAGAAGGAATGGCTAGAATAATTTTAGCCACCTGTCGCTCATGTCGATCTCTCTGATGCTAACATTATAGGAATCCTCTTGGTCACCTGGTTCGAGCATGCAGGACAGTCAAGTGCGAAGAGGAAGAAGAAAAGGGAGGAAGTCAAAGATGTACAAACTGATGAGGAACACAACGCCTTTGAAGAAAAGGGATTTGGCTCACCCATAGGAGGAGGAGATGAAGTAAATGAAGAAGGATGAGGGGATGAAGGAGAAAAAAAAGGAGAAGGTGAAGATACACTGCTAAAGGATCCCCCTACCGAGACAAAAACGTCGAAGAAGAGGAATTTTTCTCTGTAGAAACCCTCAGCAAGAAAGAATACCTACGCCAGTAAGCCCCAGCTAGAGGCTACACTCACTAAGGATGATATTATTCTAGTTCACGGAGCGATGGAGGATGTGTCTGAGGATCTCTTGTAGATATATGGAGCGAAGCAGGATGAACTATATGGTAGGATAGAAAAGGAATTGAGCGCAGTACAGGAAGCTATTCGCTCGGTCTGCGCAGTCCATCCTGCGCCTTCCTCGTCAGAGACTGCAGAGTTGGGGGATGAGCCATCCCAACTTTGAAGACTTGCATATGCAACATAGGCTTGATTTCAGTGAGTCTAAGAAGAGAAGGAGAAGGCTAAATAAGCCTTGAAACAAGAAAAATAATAGATCTTGGAGCAATTACGAGTTATGTGGTACTGTGTAACCGTTTATGAAAACGAGAAATATGAGTTATGGGTGATGCTCAAGAAAGAAAAAGAGAAGATACAGAGGGAAAAGGACCATCTTCTCTCAGAGTAGACTACAGTCAAAGAAGTGGTGAGAAGAGAACTTCTCTCTATGTCAGGCTTGGCATAGGATGAACATGAGGTAGTCGAGGTTCAAGTGATGAAGCTCACTGAGGCCATCCAATAGCTTCAAGCAAGGGTAACAGAGTTTGAGATCCAAGTAGTACCACGCACTCTGTAGGCAGTGTGTGACTAGAGGGAGGAATAATCTAAGAGCGTAGTCGGAATAATCAGAGCCCTCGCCTCAGAATGCAAACAACTGAGTGACAAAATCACACAGACCTATGAATTTCTCATGGAAGATACAGATCTTAGGAAGTTGGAATTGCAGTTACAGGAGAGAAGCAGTAGGCACTGACAATTCAATCACAAATGAAGTCACTCATTACAGTCGAGAGAATGAAGAGATCACAAGAACAATGTGCGACCCAATAACAGATTATTTCCATCAAAGGAAGAGTAATAGAAATCACATAGAGGCTACAACCAGTGTAGGTGGAATCCTGCACAGTGTTTTAAGAGATCAAAGGACAAGGTTCGAAACTAGACCAAGTGGTTGTGACAGTGGAACAAAACTTGGCAGGGCTTGTTATAGAGAAAATGATATAGGAGTTCGCTGAGTAGGAATCTCAGGAGCTAAGCTTGAGGCCTTTGAAGCACCGCTGCCCAGACCTGAGGGACTTGGGATGAGTCACAGGTAAGTGTTGGGGGCTTGTTGGCCCTTGACCAAGTTTTGAAAAAATCTTGGTCAGGTTTAACCACATTTTGTACTTAGATGCAGTGATCAAGGAAGGAGTGCTCATGCACAGTCGAGATCATGGATCTCACTTGTTTTGTGGGATTTGTGGACCCAACATGGGGTTCTTAGGGTTTTGTAGCAGGTTATGGGATGTCGATCTATGGGTTTACCCATGATTAGGAATTTTTGTAAATGTAAAAGTATAAATAAGAAAGAATGTAATGTAGTGAGGTGGATGTAATTAGCTAAGTGCAAGAGGCAAGTAGTTCTAAGTTTCTTTTTGCAATATAATATGTATGTAAGGATTTGTGATTCATAGAGGAGTTGTCTCTATGCCTTGACCTGATTTTGGGAAGGTGGATCTGGTGCTTAGTGTGCAGATAACTTGTCCGGTGTGAATCTTAGATATTTGTCTTAGTGCGTAGGAGAAGATGAATGTAAGAGATTGAATCCTAATAAAGAACAAGAATAAGTTGGTGGACATAGCCCCACACTGGGGTGAACCACGTATATCATGTGTTGATGGTTTTCTTTGTGCTATGATGTTTATTTTGTGAATCTGCTTAGTGTATTGATTGTTATATATGATAGATAGATATATGAATGCTTAGTGCTTTATTTATGTTGAATATGCTAGATCTGACTTATGATGCTAAGTGCAATGTATATTTTTTCATTGTTACTGCATTGATCTATCCTTAGGGTTTGTTCTACGATGTGAATGAATTTGATAAGCTAATGCATGTTATCTTCTAAGTACTTTGCAAATTTTTATAATCATAGATCGGTGTCCCAGCTTGGTTATAGACACTTGAGTCCTGTAACCCCCCCTTCCTCTACCTAGGGTTAGACTTTGCCTGCTTCCCAAGTGTTGCCGAAAGGGTCAGTAGTTAGGGTTTTGTTGGTGCATTGTTGAAGCATTGAACCTTGGTTCTTCCCCTATACCAACAATGGTTAGAATCATGTCCATATTTTTTTAGCAAATAAACATGATATATATTATGAAAATTCATAGAAGCAGGCAATGCAAGCATATACGCAATTGGCCCTATTAAGTCCAATATCTCAAATGGACCACATAATCTGGCTGCTAGCTTTGTACAACTACCCAACTTCAAATAGCTCTTCTTGGGATTCACTTTTAAAATCATATTCTCCCCCACTTTAAATTCTCTAGATGTTTTGTTATTATCTGCATAAATTTTCTATGTATCTTGAGCTACCTTTAAATTCTTCTTAATTATAACCACGTGTTCTTCCATATCCTTGAGAAATTCTGGCCCAAGTACCACTCTGTCTACTGGGTTGTCCCAAATCACTAGAGTATTTTATTTCCTACCATACAAAGCTTCAAATGGGATCATTTTCAATGAATCGTGATACCCATTATTATAGGCAAACTTAACCAAGTGCAAGTAATTTTCCCACTTAGACAGTTTATCCATCACATACATTCTCAAAATGTCTTCAATTACTTGGTTGACTCTCTCTATATTCCCATCTGATTGTTGACGGTATGTTGTGCTAAAGTTCATATTTATACCAAATGCTTTAAATAATCCCCTCCATAAATTTGAAGTAAACTTTGTATCTCTATCCGAGACAATTGTCTTAGGTATCCCATGAAACCTAGCAATATCCCTCATGTAAATTTATGCAATATTAGTTGTTGTATGAGTCATTTTTACAAGAAAAAAATGAGAATCCTTTGTCAATTTATCAACCACGACCATGATTGAATCATGTTTCCTTAATGTCCTAGGAAATTTAGTTATAAAATCCATGGTTACCACTTCCCACTTATTCTCTAGAATTGGTAATGGAAATAGCAAACCTGGTGGGTGCCTATGCTCATCCTTCACTCTCTAACATTCCATACATCTGGAAATGTAATCTGCAACATCGTTTTTCATTCCTATCCAAATGAATTGGCTTCTTACTATTGCTGCTATAGCGGGAAAAGCCCCTCTACAAACTACACCAGGGTTCTAAACTTTAGGCAGAGCTAACCATCTATAGTCTCCTACTTTTTATCAACTATCTTGACATTACCCAAGAATCATACATAAAAGACAAAGTATAGGGATCCAGTAGGCATACCTTAAAATCCGCATCCGGTGTCGATCCCTTTGCCCTTGGTTGTTTCTTGATTACAAGTCTCCTCCCAAGACTGAATTGCATTCACCAAAAGACAAACAAGAAACTACAAGCATGAATTATATATATGGATTAGTGGGTTAGACATCATAATAAAAAAAATGTAAACAAAATCACGAAGATTGAAGACATCATTTGGCGGGATGGAAAAAGTACTTCTTTATATTAATCTCACAAAAGTCGTTTACAACATGAGATCAACACTGCTCCTCGAACTTGGTCCTAGGCTCCTCTTCACCATGCACCAACTGCTTCTATGTGTTCTTCTTCTCTTCAGTTCTCTCTAGGGAAAGGGAAAGGATTTGCAAAGGAGGAAGAAGGAATTTTGGCTCGAACTCACAATGTGGTTGCAACATATTGGAGCAACGGGGGAATATTGAAATGTGTAGAGTTTCTATGCTCTCGTTCTTCTTCTTGGAATGGGACCCCGACACCTTCTTTTATAGGCCAAAAGAGATAATAACGGTTGGGGTGACTGGCTATGGGCAGTCAAATGGTTAACTAATGACCCAGAAACCTGTATCCATATTCAATTTTCATTTTTCGTGACTTTTTGTTATTGTACACGAGCTGTAGTGGTCCAGCAAGCATGTGTATGCGGGCAATAGTGGTGTAGGGGGCGTACACCTTCAAAACAATGGTTTTTAGAAGATTTGTTCAGTGATGTCTTGGAAAAGATAGACAGTAAGATGGCTTGATGCCAAGTAGGCATGTCTGGTGCAGTTTAGGCTTATAATAGATGCCCCCTAATGTGTGAGGTTAGAAGAGCATCTGATGGAATTATATACATTACAAATATTCACCAATGTACGAAGTGAGTGAGCCCAGTGGAACAAAGTTTGGGAGATGCCATCTGCAAAATAACAATTTGTCTCACCGAGGCGGGCATACCCATGCCCGGGGTGAAATAAAATCATGGATGCCAATCAAATACACTACAGATCCATGTCATATAACTATATAAAGTGTAGCCATGAGTAGTACACAGTGAATCTACATCCCAAAATCAAAATATATACATGTATAGTGTCCATCTTCAAGAAGCCAATGATGCCTGAAGGATGGATATGATGTCTTCAGAGCTCGAGAAATAAATTCAAAATCTTCAAAACTCAGGCAGGAGTGTCATATTAATGTATGACTTCACTACCCAGAGGTCTTTGACATCTCGTTGGGAATAGACAAGAGGATTTCAATGATCAGGCATATAATTTCATGGATTTTGATCAAGGACTTGATGGGACTTTCGGGGTGTCCAGTCATGAGGACAAGAGACAAACTACAGAAGGGTCGACTCAAGTTTAGTAAAACTTCCCTTGGACAAAAGAACAACAAGAGATGAGACTCAGGAAGCATGGCATTGACATAAGTTCACGATGCAATAGGCAATGAGAACTCTTCATATGTTTGGAAGGGTAACTAAATGGAGGAGGACATAGCTCTATGTAGTGAGAACAACTTCCTAAGGTCATATCAAATCCTAGGGCTTGACGAACAAATGAAAGGATGTGCTTTGTCCAAGGGTGACTCATTGTGTTGTCAACAAAAAGAAAATACTTTTCCCTTCCTCTTTTTGGGATATATATATATTTTTTTGTCTTTTTCAATAATTTTGAGAATCTTGAAAAAGAATAAAAGAATGTTATGTTACAAATTAGGATCGAGTGTCACAGAAATACTAGTTCCAAGTGCAAGGAACACATTGATTCTCAAAGCAAGGGGACATATGTAGGAAAAGGACACTCAAGAAAAATCCTCCATGGCTCAAGGTGTCAAGATGCAGAGGCAAAGTGCTACAAGGCTTGCATATAAGGCATGCTTCAGATGGTTCAATTGAGAGCAACATGGAGTCGGCATTAGGCCAAATACACAGGAATGCAAATGCGATTAATAAGACACAATGATAACATCCTTAGATGTAATTTTAACTAGCCTAGAGAAGGTAAGCTCGATAGTTTTTCATTTTTAGAGAGTCTGAAAAAGCATAAGAGGAGACTCTATTGGGGTACCTTTTTTGAAGGTAGTCTATTCGGCTCGAAAAAGGGGTAAACTAGCACTGAACAAACATCTATTCAAAATAATTTTAAGGAGTGTGACAAAGACAAGGTCACTCGACAATTTTTCATTTTTAAGGAGTCTGAAAAGAGCTTAACTATGGACTCCGTAAGGGGTGTTCTTCTTGACCAATTTAACGAGTGTGAAGAGACAAGGTCACTCGACGATCTTTTCAATTTTATGGAGCCTAAAAAGAGCTTAACTACGGACTTCGTGGGGGTTCCTTTTCCGTAAATTTAGTCCCTCAGGCTTGAAAAAGGGTTAAATCTATACCTGAGAATACTCTTCTAGAGAACTAAGTCTCCTAGAGTATACCTTTGTTTGTACATTTGACCATCTGGACCAAAAAAGGGGCAAACCACTGTCGGACAAACATGCCTTCGAATTTTAGTTTGATGAGCGTGAAGGGAAACAAGATCGCTCGAAAATATTTTCATGTTTAGAGAGTCTGAAAAGGGCTTAAAGAAGATTCCAGGGGGCTATGAATCATGTATGAAAATGGTTCGGGTAGAACCCACTTCTAGGCTCAGACCAAGAGTCTCTTCAACAGTCAACTTGGAAAGTATCCCAAAAGGGAAGAAAACACAAACCACGGTGTAAGTCCTCCCACGGTATAGACATCGTAGTCATGGATTCAAGGATAGCCTCATCTGAAGGCAATTCAAAATATGAGAAACCATGCAAACGAGGGTCAACAATCCCAAAGGGTGAAGTAAACTGACCATATTCCATATGATGATGGATGCTCTGGCAAGGACTGGTAGAGTCTATCAATGAAGAATCACAAGCATGTAGGCTTGAGGATCTACAAACAATGAGATCCGACTCAGAAGGAGACTCAATATCACTTGGACAAATAGGGGGAAGCAAGGGATCCCATGCCCCCATTAGATACGCCAATGTATCAATTGTTAATACCAAGTCTCTAGAAGGCAAACATGATTGCATAGGTTCCTTCTTAGAATCAATTGAACACCGAGGATAAGACACCACATAATTAACCCGTGGTGGGGTAGAGTCTACACGAACACTAGGAACATATAAAGGGGCAGCCTAAACTAATTCCAAATTAGGATGGTGATTATCAGATGCCAGCTAGTCGATAGTGACAATGCCCCCATTGTGAGGAGAATTCATCACCCAGAAGAGCGTAGACACCACAACGTTCATAGCATATACATAATCATGCCCGAGAAGCATATTAAAATCTAACGAGCTTTGCAACACTATAACATCAACAAGGACATTCTTCCCACCTAACGAGATAGGAAACTAAGAAAGAACCCCCAAATATTCACTAGGAAGTCTGCCAAAATCCAATAGCTCATGCGAAATAGACACAAGCTCGGGAGATCCCAAGACTTTCCAAATTGAGGAGGATAAAATACTTGCAAAGGCTCTTTCATCCACAATACATCGATAAATGTTCGTTGAATTGACTTCAACCCTTATTTGAAAAGTTGTAGAAGAAGGAAGATGAGGCTCAGTAAGGTCATTCTAATCAAAGGAAACCATCCTAGGGCTTGGAGGGGGTGTGCTCAGAATGAGCAGAATGCCCCCTTGTTATGAAAGTACTGAACTGGAAATGCTAAAAACATAGTCAATAGACACATCACTCCCCAAGAGAAGAGTGGGATCAGCCAAAGACTGCATCGGTATGACCACTTTATTAACCAACGGTTGAATAGTCTTCGAGACTACATGGTATAAAGGCACCTCACACCCCAAAAGAGGAGTGGGATCAGCCGATGACTTCATCGGTGTGACCAATTTCTCAACCACTGGTTGAATAAACTGTGAGGAAACCTCAGAAGAATCATAATTAGAAGAGCTTGCAAACAGGGACTACAATCTTTTTACCTCTTGAATGTCGGGGCACAAATGAATAAGGTGATATCCCTTGCAAAGATTACAAGGGAACTTAGGCTTACATCCTATCCATCTAGGTTTCTCAACAGAATCAATACCCCTAGCAGTGGCTTGTTGCACATCTCCAACATGACTATCAGAGGTTGGCGATGGGTCGATAACATGACTCGCAGAGGCTACAGACCTATTTCCAGTATGACTAGCAATGACTGGACTTTTTCCCCCAACATGACTTGCAGAGGTTACATGTTGGTCTTCAACATGACTTGCAGAGGTTGTTGACCTATCTCCGACATGACTAGCAGAGGTTGGTGATTTCTTCTTCCTATTCTTCCTCTTTCTACTACGTTTAGACTTTCAATTACTAGTAACTATACTTTCACCAGTGGCAAGAGAAGGAGGAGGAGAAGATTTTTTGATGAAGGAACATCAACATTATGCCCATGACATAAAGTGTTTAACTAAGAAGCATAAAGAGAATTTGGGACATTTGGAATGGTACCCAGCCAAACCGGTAGTCCGACATTCAAACTAGGAATGTACAAAGTGGCCATCAAAGGGACACAAACATTTTCAAAGAAAGGAAGGGCAAAAGAATCCCCTTGTGAAGGGGTTCCTTGTTTGGCATCATCAGGAACTTTAGCCATGAAGATCTTATGCACAGGTTCTCCCCTTTTGGGATTGTTCAAGTCCATAAAAGTCTCACACACTGACTCTGAAGAACCAGTGTTATCAAAACAATGCCTATATAGAAGTGGCTCCACGTTTCTAAGAGAAAGACCAAAAAGTCCTCATGACCGATGGAGCAGGCGGTATACCACCCTAGGTCAGAGACCCAAATCAATGACTGACTAACTCACTATGGAAAACTAGGGAGCACATAGCACACACTAGAAAAAATCCTAAAGGAAAATCAAGAAAAACACTAACTAGTAGGAAGAACAGTTACGCTAGCCAACACTAGAGCAACTTACCGATGCAAGTTCAACTCAAACACTGAAGCACCCTCTAGGTATACTCTGCAAATCATGGCCCGACATATACCCTACGTACCATGGTATACCCCCGCAGTCACCTGTGTAACTCCCTAAAATCAAAGGCAACTAGGTTTCCAACTCGTGAACAATTACCAGGCGGGTATAGTCGACAGTCGGGTGGACCACAATGAGCAGGGTATCAAGCCCAAAACCTATCGAGGGTATCGAAAGAAAGTGTTCCATAAGAAAAATGAGGACCTCGAACGAATTCGAGACCCACGAAGCTCTATGGAAAATTCGATCAACGTAATCCCAAGATAAGTCCTCTGTATGCATTCCTCCACTATGATTGGTCTAGCTTTGGAGGGGTTATCTCCGCTGCCTTTCCACACGTGACCTCATGTTTAGCCCCTATGTTAGAGGGGGGTCCCAGATAACTTTCATGTTTACTAGACTTTAACACTCCCTAACTCATATTCCAATGTTTGATTTAAAGGCCTTGAAGGGTTTCCTCTCCAACCTAATTCAAGGCCCTAACCCTAAACTAGTTGGTTGACCACACAAACACAAAAAGTCTAATCGATTTTAATTAAGCATTCTTTTTACTAGATTGATTTACTCAAAAGGGGTGTGGTAGTGCAACTGATGTTGTTAAGACTCTTGTAGAAAAAGAAATAATAAGAACATGATTATATTTATTATTTTCTTTTGAAATGATTTTAAAATTAGAAGAAAACACAACACTATGCTAATTTCTTTTTCTTTTTCAAATAACAATGAAAATCAAATGCCAAGAAAGAAAGAGATCTAACAAACTAAGTTTTTTTTTAATATTTTCTTCCAATCAAAGAATAAATAACAAAATATTCTAAAAGAAACAGATGAATACATGATTCATGCCCCCCCCATGAAACTGATGAATACACGATTTCAAAATGCAACTCATTTTTCTTAAAATTTCAAGCTAAAAATAAGTTTAAAAAGTTAGAAACACAAGAAATATTTTTTTTTTTAAAAGACAAGCAAATTGACGTTAAACCTAGGATAAAGACTATAACAACAGAGACTAGGAATAAATCAAGAAAACCCCTAATAAGTATGACTTCAATCAGGGAAGAGATTGACTGCCTCTCCTTGAGAAAAAGGTTCCCTGACATAGGCACGCAACTAACACTTCAGTAGCCTATGTATGTACGTGGATTGTCCAAAGGTAGGGCATGTATGTATGCATGCAGACCCAATACAGGCTGCGTACACCTCTGTAGCTTTCTAAAAAAAGGAAAACAACAGTCAAACTCACAAGGCAGGGAGTACTGGTATGGAAGACCAAAATCCCTTAAAGACTCAAACAATTACAAAAACTCAAAAAAGGAAGTTAAAACAATTAAATAACCCAAACAATATCCCTTAAAAACCCTAGAGGTGTCCCCAGTACAGTTGCCAATTCTTCTATAGAGGGAAAACCCCCTCTACGGACTACACCAGGGTTCTAAAATGTAGGAAGAGCTAACCGTCTAAAGTCTCCTACTCTTTATCAACTATCTCGACATTACCCCACAATCATACATAAAAGACAAAGTATAAGGATCTGGTAGGCATCCCTTAAACTCCACATCTGGTGTTGATCCCTTTGTGCTTGGTTGTTTCCCGACTGCAAGTCTCCTCCCAAGGCTGACCTGCATTCACCAAAATACAAACAAGAAACTACAAGCATGCATTCTATATATGGATTAGTGGGTTAGACATCCTAATTGAAAAAATGTAAACAAAATCATGAAGATTGAAGACATCATTTGGCGGGATGGAAAAGGTACTTCTTTATATTAATCTCACAAAAGTCGTTTACAACATGAGACCGACACTTCTCCTCGAACTTGTTCCTGGGCTCCTCTTCACCATCCACCAACTGCTTCCACATGTTCTTCTTATCTTCAATTCTCTCCAAGGAAAGGGAAAGGATTTGCAAAGAGGAAGAAGGAATTCTGGCTCGAACTCACAATGTGGTTGAAAAATATTGGGGCAATGGAGGAATTATGAAATGGGAAGAGTTTCTATGATATCGTGCTTCTTCTTGGAAAGGGGCCCCAACACCTTCTTTTATAGGCTAAAAGAGATAATAACAATTGGGGTGACTGGCTATGTGCAGTCAAACGGTTAAGTAACGGCCCAGAAACTCGTATCCATATTCAATTTTCATTTTTCTCAATTTTCTGTGAGTGTACGCGAGCTGTAGTGGTGAAACAAGTGTGTGTACGTGGGAAATAGTTGTGTAGGGCATGTACACCTTCGAAACAATGGTTTTTAGAATACTTGTTCAATGATGGCTTGGAAAAGATAGCATGTAAGATGGCCTGATGCCAGGTATGCATGTCTGGTGTAGTTTAGGGTTATAACAACTGCAATCATTTTCTAGTAACCAAGATGTCTGGCATATGGAACATTATGCATTTCCTTTAATACCAAATTCCTAAATTCTCTGAAACTAGAAACATAAATTCTATTTTTATGAATAAGTAATTCATCTTCCTTCATCTCACATTCTTTAATTTTATGTTGTACATTTTCTTGTTGTAAGCTTTCGTTTACCTGTAGGTAATGTTTATCTATGACAAAAACATCTAAAATTATTCTCTTTAAATATGACTGATGCATACTAACAGTTTTAGCATGCACAAGATGTACTCTTCTACTAAGTGCATCATCAAATTTATTTTCTTTTACCTTGATATGCTTGATGTCAAAATTGTATTCACTTAAAAATTCCAGCCATCACATTTTCCTGGCATTCAAAGTTGGTTGTTCAAAAAGATATTTCAGACCACTATGGTCTATTCTTAATTCAAATATCTTCCCTGTGAGATAATGCCTCCACATATTCAATGTGTGAACAATGGAAACAAGTTCCAAGTCATACCCGACATAGTTCCTCTCATGTTATTTAATATTTATGGAACCATAACCAATGACATGTCCATTTTGAGTGAGGACTCTGCCAAGTCCTTCCTTGCATGCATCTATACATACCAAAAAAAATTCATTTGGGTCTGAAATCTTTAAAATAGGAGCACTAGTAAGTAACTATTTCATCAAATTAAATTTCTCTTCGCACTCATATGTCCATTCAAATTTAATTCCCTTCTTTTGCAAAGAAGTGATGGGATGAGAAATCTTAGAGAACCCTACTATAAATATTTTGTGGTAACTAGATAATCCCATAAAATATCTGACTCCTAAAACATTCATGGGTGTTGGCCATCCTCTAATGGCTTCAATCTTCTATGGATCCACTGCTATACCTTGTTCTGAAACAATGTGTCCCAAGTAATGGATCTGTTCTTGGCAAAAAGAACACTTAGTAAGTTTGGCATATAACTTATGTTACCTTAGTACTTGCAATACCAATATTAGGTGATGTTCATGCTCTTTCTCTGACTTAGAATAGACAATTATGTCATCCAGAAACACTATGACAAACGTATCCAAATAATTTCTGAATATTCCATTCATTAAGCACATAAAGACAGTTGTTTCATTGGATAGTCCAAATGGAACCACTACAAATTCATAATTCCCATACATGGTTCTAAAGGTTGTCTTATTGATGTCTTCTTCATTGATTCTTACCTGATGGTACCCTAGTCTCAAGTCTATCTTTGAAAATATCTTTTCCCCTATTAGTTGATCAAAGAGGTCATCAATTCTGGGTAGAGGGTACTTTTTCTTTACAGTGGATTTATTCAACTGTCGAAATTCAATACACAGCCTCAAAGTTCCATCCTTCTTTTTGAAAAAAAGTATTGATTCTCCCCACGCTAAAACACTTGGACGTATGTACCATTTCTTCAACAATTCTTCCAACTACATTCGTAATTCTTTTAACTATGGTGTACTCATTATGTAAGGTATTTTTGATACCAGGGAAACTCCTAGCAGTAAATAAATAGATAAATATATTTCCCTCTTTGGTGGCAACCCTAGTATTTCTTGGAATACATCTTCAATTTCTTGTAGTACCAAAAATTCATCAAGCCTTGAACCCTTTGTATTTTTTGGCTCCTCCACATGGGATACATACAATTGACATCCTTTTATGACACATATCTTCATCTATAAGGTTGAAAGATCCCTTATAGATATGGGTCTTGGAACTCCGTTCACAGTGCTATGTTTTCCTTCTTCATCAAGACATGTAAATGTCTTGTTATGACAATCTAGGACAACATAATTCTTGTCAAAAAAAATCCATTCCAATTATAATACCATAATACCCCAATGGTATAATATTTAGATCAGCTTTAGTATTCAAACCATTAATACTTATGGAACAACCCTTTACCATATCATGGATTCTCCTTTTGGTTCCAGTGGCTAGCTGAACCAAACTTGATTGTCCAATCTTAATTTTCTCCAAATGTAATCTATCCACTATTTTAGGATCCATGTTACAATGAATTGAGCATGAATCAACTAAAATAGAAATAGGATGATTAATGATCTTACCTTCCACCTCGAACATATTGGATTGGTACTATTTTTGTTGATCATCTAAGGCTGCATAAATTATTCCCATGTATTTTATTGTTGTAGCCTCTTGGATGTTGTGCATGGTATTCAATTTTTCCTTTATGTGAGGGAAATACTTGTACAAGTTATATTCTTTACATACCCAACATTGGATTGGTGGTCTTCTCATTTTTCCCAAGGAGTCTTCTCTCTTGGATTCATCCTTAGCATACTGGTCTTTATGGTTTTTATTTGAGCTATTTCTATTAAAAGGAGGTTGTTGGAGCTACTTCACACACACCTAGGATTTATTTTTCCTTGTTTATTAGTCATAATTAGTCATTATCTAGTCTCCTATATTTTAGGGGAGAATATTCCACCTGGAGAATATTCTCTTTCAGTTGACATTTCAGTTTGACTAGTTGAGTGAGTCTAGATGCTACATTGGTTTTGTCACCATGCAACATTGGGATAATAACAATTCTAATGTGCAATTTCCTTGGGATCATGACCAGACTAGTGCATTAGCCTTGATTCCTTGATCTACTCCTCACTACACTTTGTTCAGTCAGTTAACTGAAGACTAGTTGACTAGTTAACTGAGCTAGGTGGCAGTTCACTCCCGTAATTGCCTAAGAGACTAGAATAGGTGGTAGCTCACTCCAATAACTAATGGTGTGTGTCCAGATCACTCTAGAACACCACTATGGTGCATTGGTTCTCCTCCAGTGCAAATTGATTAAGTTATACAAAGTATATCATGTGTAAATTATTCATTATTCATTATGGTTAATGTGAGTTCTTCCATTATTTCTCTCCTTCTTATTTCTTAGTTTCTCTCTACAAATGTGTGTAGTATTTTCTAGATAGATCTATTATGTGAAGTTTCAACACATTTACATGGTATCAGAGCCAACATGGTATATGATGGCTTGAAGCCCCCAACATCAAAGAAGTAAAAGTGCTTGAAAAGAAGAAATCATTATTTAAATGATAAAGTAAAGTGACAAAATCAAGATGGATTATTTAAATGATAAAGTAAAGTGACAAAATCAAGAAGGAATATTTAAATGATAAAGTATTGGAGAA